>JAGFPH010015838.1:8044-20441 GCA_018207615.1 Philaenus spumarius
AATGTCCAAATCAAATTAGGCTATTATTATTATCGTGTATTTTATAACAGCAGTTATAATAAAGGTTAAAAGAACCAGAAAGGCTCAAGTTTACTTTAATAAAAAAATAACATAAAAGTTAGAAATATAAATAATTGCTTCATAGTTTAAAATCAGCTGTTAATGGAAATATTAGAGCAAACAGCTGTGTACTGTAACAACAATAAACATAATAAATTATTTATTATTTAGTATGGCACTACCATTGCCGCAAAATATTTAGTAAAGATTGTGTTGTATTTACTTTGTGTATTCAAATAAAACTTTGTGTCAAAATTTCAAAGCAATCGGCAAAAAACTTTCGGAGATTTGAGATTTTGAACAAACGAACATTTACATTTTTATTTATACAGATTTTGAAACAGCACACAGTATAGAGAGAAGGAACAGTAAACTATTATGAAAGCAGTAAGACTAGGTCACATCAGTTTGACTCATATTCAATCAGGAATGTTATTCAGTTCCAGTAGTTCACGGTTAGTGCCAGTAGTTCACGGTAAGTACCAGTCGTTCACAGTAAATGCCAGTACTTCGCGCTTACGTAAATAAGAATATTTCATTACTTTCAGTACTAATATTACTAATTATATTGTTTTCTGATTCCAAATAGCCTGTAAATCATAGTGTAGTAGAAGAAATTACTTACTGTAGCTGTCTTTGTATTTTATGGAAACGTTTCGTCTGCAAAGTGGTGCCAGTTTATTCTAGGTTAGCGCAAATCATTATTATTTATTAAAATATCAAAAACTTAAATCTTAAGTTTTGTCTGTATGAACTTTGATAAGTTTACATTACATATATGATAAAAGTTTTATTTAAATATAATTTATTCAACTTAATTTTTGCACATTTATTAGCGTGAACGACTTTCATTTCATTTGTGACAGCCAAGCTAAAAATATTTGTATTAAATAAGTTTAATAATATTCAGCTCTGCTGCTTAGTTGGCACTGTTCCTTGGAAAATTGTGAATTTGATAAACTACTAATACAATAATTTTGACTCATTAAAAAAATATTCCTTTCTGTTCTGAAAATTCCACATTTTGTGAGATTTGTCCAGATACACTACCCCTTCAATTACAAGGCCAGCCTACCAACTGAACTATAGCCTACAGCTCCCAGTATTCTTATTAGTAAAGATGTTTGTAAACATAAATTCTTACTTTAAAAATAATAAACATACCATTCGCAATCGATTTCTTCTTCTTTAAAGTCCATTTGCTCATTCATCTCGGAATCATCTACGTTTTCTTGTTTAATTTCCTTTTCTTCTTTAATATCATCCGCTACAAAACAAGTTTTGTTATCTGTCATGCCAAGAAAACTTTCTTCTTTAATTTCACTACACACACTTTCATCTTTAACAAATTCAGGAGAATATCTTTGTTCTTCAATTAGTTCAAAGCTCACTTCCCCTTCTTCTTTTATTTCTTGTTTGATTACCAACTGTTCTGGGTCAATGTCCATGATTGAAACCTGCAACCAAATTAAGCTTTTAAGTCACTTTCAAAAATGTAAACAAAACTTTGATGAAACAATGCTTTATGCATTAGGATACCACAATTATGTTTATTTAAGATAATTGGAAACACCACAATCACTGATTACCAATTTTTCTTTAAGTATAAGCCAACTTATAGCTGTTTTTTTTCTTACAAAAAAAATTCAGAAAATTTCTCAATGTAAATAGTTTTTCTGATTTAACCAAAAGCTTTTCCCATAAATCAAGAAGGTTGGACTAAAAACTAATATTTGCCTTAGGGGCCTCTAAATGTGAACTGGTTGGAGGTAAATAAATCCCCAATAAACCCCTATTTTGTGCTATGGGGTTTATTGGGCACACAGCAAATACGATACAGTTGAATAGTTTCTACAACAGACGAATTCTAGGTTTACCACCAAATACCCATAGCTATACAAGTTATGCATAGAAACAGGCCAAGTAAACATGTATTTGTTCACATTGAGAGTGAAAATAATGTAGCCTACAAGTTAAGGGTCTTTAAAATGTCTCCAAAATGGTTACCTAACGTGCTAGCTAGGCAGATTATCAATAAAACTTGAGTTGCGATTGTTAGCCGAGAACCTGGCGTTATCTGTTGGACCTGGTTTGGAGGGAGAGTCAGCTGTTCGAATTGATAAATGTGATAAGACTTGGGATGGGGCAAAGGTGTATTCGATCAGCTGAGGCTGATTCATTCACAACTCAACTTACACAAATCTTTGTTTTAAATTAAAAGTTTAATTCTTATCAAGGGGAATTAAATAATTTTCTAAATGGTTTCTTAACAGACATTGGCTGTGGTTCGGATTCCACGTAAAACTGTAGGTCCCGTCTTCATTAGCCTTAAGTGCAAAACAGCAGGACGTTAAACACCAAAAAAAATCAAGGGGAATTGGTTTTATCTCAAATATAAACCCTGGTTAAAAAATATAAATTATAATTGCTCGATAAGTTGGTTTAATTTGTCAGAGTTAACCAGAGATTAAGTATTTGAGTTATTTAATTGGTGAGGATTGGATGAGCTGTAGCAGGATATCTCAGGTAGGCCTTGCTGTCCAGGTGAAATTTAATTATTATATTGATTTATGTTATTGTTTTGTATGGGTTTGAATTTAAAATACTGTATGTGTATATTTTTATTGCATTAACTTTGCAATTATTTTTATTATTTTTTTAGTAAATTTAAATAAGTTAAGTAGCCTATGTGTTTTTGCTTATATGAACATGTGTCAAAGGTTAGTGTCCCATCGGACAGACGGGCTTAAGACCACTGCTAACTTTAATGCGGGTCAAGAAGTAAAAACTTCAAATGTTTCTTTAGGCATTTAATTCATTTTGTTTCGTTGTATAAATAATTATTATCATTTAACCCTTTTCAAACATACTGTATATATATGTATTAAGTTAATTAAAAATAACTTTGATTTAAAAAATGTTTTTTATAATTACCTAATTATGTTCATTCAATTTGTTTATTCTCATATATGAAATATTAATTAAAACTAGGCTAGGCCTAAGTTTAAATTGTTGTAATTTATATATATATTTATTATATTAATTTATATAATGTTTTAACATAGGCCTATATATAGGTAGGAACCATGACAAAACAATTGAACAAAAGTCTAGTGGGCATAATGTAGTCCTACTGTATTTGTGTCTAAAATGTACAATACACCTCCAACTATATTGCGGTAGAGACGGCAACTTATTTGCACAAACACATTCTAGAGCTTAATCGGTATGAATTTAGAATATTATTATATTGTTTCTTTCTTTATGCAATCTCTCTTACATTCTATTGAACACCCCACAACAAAAAATAGAAGAAATACCCTAATCTAAACAACAAAACTTTGAAAAATACAAGTAATACATTTGAAAAACCTTTAAATTGCTTTATCTTTAAGTGAATTAAGTTCAAACATTTCCATTAGATAAGTAAATCATGTTACAACTCTGACAATATTTAAGATTAGACACAATAAATATTAACAAAAATTTAACAATTTTATACGTACTCAAAAAGATTAATATATTTTCACAAATATGTTTAAATGTTATAAAGTATGTAAACCTCATTTTTATTATAAAATGAAATATGTAGGTAATACCTAGCCTAAACTAACCAAAACTCTTCTTTTCCTGATGTACAGACCTACCTATTCTTGGTGACTTGTATCAACTGTAGGCCTACACAAGTAATATATAAAATTTACTTATATGAAAATATGTATTTACCATCGCTATAACCACTCGTTCATTCGCTCAAAGTATGCCAATGCTCGAAAGTTGGCCGATCATTAACGGCAGCAAATTGAACTTTTTGTAGGATTTGTTTTAAATAGGCCTAGGCTACTTCTTTTCATTGACAGATTTTTGTAAAATGTTTTCCGCTAAACGTTAAAACGCCTGACATTTAGGTTGGTAGCAATACTCTTAAAAATGATATCAATAGGGAGACAAATTGTAAATTTACACTAACATTAGGTTGACGATTACTATTGTAGATATATATTAAGTTTCTCATGTCTAATGTCTATAGAATAATGACGGCCATTCCTGCCTAAATTTATAATAAGCCTCACTATTGACAACTTTGAAGATGACAACCTTTTTTCAGTGTGCTGCCAACCTTAGAAAGCACATTGTCACTAATTAAAAGTATTCAAACTGAAATTCTTAGGCTTTTTTTGATTTTAGATTGATATTTTATTTGTTACGCAATTTGTATAATATACAACAATGTATTATTAAATACACAATATGTAACAAATTGAAAACTAATAGTCCTGACATCACGAATAGTAACGTATTTGCATTATTTATTAGTGAATTAGTTGGAATGTAATCAGGTGATATTATGACTTGAAATTATAAGTTACAGATCATTTTCACTTTTCATTTGTACTTATATATTGTTTAAAGATTACCAGAAAGTGATAATTTAAAGTTTTGCTGTTTTCTTACATGAACCAATCACATGATAGGCCTATATATGATGATCATTAAGTGTATGCGATAAATTTACAATTAAAGTGACTAACTTAAGTTGTTCTACTAAGTACATTGAATAGCTGGGTATGGAAATCATAATATTTTATCGGGTTGTGTAATAACTTTGTGAAGTATTAATTCTTATTATATTTTAAATGATGTAAAGTTTAACCCTGTCCACTCCGAATATTGCACTGTAACATGTTTACTCCGAAAAAGAGTATTTCTGTCAGTTCTAAAAGGCTGATTGTTTTTTGTAGTTTCTTTTATGACTAAAGTATAGATTGGTATGAAAAAAACATATATTTTTATTTTCAAGTAGGCCTATATGTTTTTAATTTTTATTTATTAAAAAAATATAAATTTTTAACAAAAAACCGGAATTAACAAGAATTTTTGAAAAAATTTAAATGGAAAGACCTATAATATAGGTCTTTGTTGCTTGTTTTTTGTAGTCTATATCATTATAAACAAAATTAAATGGTTTACACATATTTTAGACACAATAATAAATTATAAAAAAATTATAATTGAAAAACAAGTTTTTTGTAAAAAATTAGTTTTTATAAAAACAATTAGTTTTGACACCAACTTGTACAAAATTGCCTCAACTATTTATTTTATTGCTTAACCCTTGGACCGCCAAGGGCCGATCTAATCGGCTTTTACTAACTGCCTGAATACCGCCACAGCCGATTACATCGGCTCTCAAAAGTTGTCTGAATACCGTCATAGGCCGACGTGATCGGCTCCGGCAGTTTGTCTGAACATCGCCACGGCCGTTATAATCAGCTTTTAGTATTTTGTTTATTTAGTCACTTTTATTACCTAAACCTGTATGTTTTCTAAACTTATAAAGAGGATAAGATTTGGCCTTTTATATTGTAACAACATATTTTTAGTTTACGTCTATTTTAAAAGTTTGTATAGCTGTGCAAAATAAATACATGTATGAATACGGTATAAATAAATACGGTACATTTTTTATTGTGTAAGAAAAAACATTCAATCTTGGTACTAAATGTCAATTACAAAACAAATGAACGGGGGAAAATCTACCGGATGTGTATTGTGATTGTGGATCCATATTTATTTATAAAATATTTATGTACCGTATAAAATACCGAAAATAGGCTGTATACTGAGTCGTTCTATGATTGTTGAATGTTTTTGTCATATTATTTCTGTTATTACACTAAAGTGAGACACATTTTGTGTAAGTGTTTAGTGAGTTCTGTAACAATTCAAAATATACCATAAAATTATTAATAAGTCAAACGAATCATACATTACTGTATTTCAACTAAACACGCATGAGTGCGAGAGAGACAGAAGACTGATAGTAAAAATCATTTAGAAACGATCCGACCGACGACATTTAGCGGACGGAATCGCAAACAACAAATTAACAAGATTCTAAAACACCCGACTTTCGATAACATTTTACGTAATTAATAATATTTCCAGACCTCGTATCCCTATCTTTCCTATATCAAAATTCATCTAAATTAACCAACCACTCCATCCAAATTATAAGATTAACTCAATCAACAAGCGTTCGACCGAAATTCACTTTTTTAATCCACTCGAAACCAGACCGGCATACTAAAATCTAGGCCATATCAGAAATACAATCATCGATCCTAAGAGAACCAAAATTTAAATCAAAAAATGAAGAACACCATCAGATAGAACGAAAGATTCTTCATCAAAAATGTCTTTGGCAAAATTTCATAGGAAACACCGTTAAGCCATAACAATTCACTGAAAGTCGACGAAACAACGGCTAAAGCTAGATAGGAGTAGGACATGTTTATTAAGCCCCGCCCACAGTCACATGACCGCTTGCAGCGCGGAAATCCCAGTTTAAAAGCCAAATGTATAGTTTTAATTGTAAATAGTAGATGTTAGAAAATAATTTGTACAAGGAGCTATTTTTGGTATTTTCATGCAATTTTCTTATTTAATCAATTTCTTTTTAATTTTATTATTCAATATTAGTTGTAAAACAAAATTATTTCAAAATTTAATCAAAACAACACCAAATAAATACACTACATTTTAAATTACACTTTTTTGTACAACAATCCAAACCCCAGAAGATACGAAATTCACCAGGCCTTATGTACCCATTTCCTGAAGGCCAAAGCAAGCCAGTTTTGATCCCAGGATTTTTATTTGTTGAATAGACGCCTAAGAAGCAAGACCTATGACCAACGCTCTCCAATAGACAATTTAAATTGAAGATTCTTAGTGTTCAAACTTTGCCAACGTTTAATAAATAACTTACCTTATCTAAAGTGAAGTGTAATAATCATCAATAATCATTTAAAATCCCATAACAAGAAGAAGAAGTTATAAACTGGGTGAGATCTATCCATAGGCCTATAATTACTTACATGAAATTAACTCTATATATATTTCAAACCATCCATCAGTGAAAACTCGAATATTATAATTTTTGGAAAGACTTTATAAAATATCTTTATAAGAAGAATTTGTTCGGACCATCAATATAAATTTAACTTCGATATAACTTCCCTTTGTATACACCTACATACACTTACATTTTAACCCATTGTACTATTTTCCTTTCCCCTTTTTCAATTTTCATATTTATCTATAATAACTGTTTTAATCATTACTTCTGTTTCAATAATAATAATATTGGGAAAAGTCGGCACTGACCCCCCGAGATATTAAGAGTGTTATAAAAGACTATAACGAACATTTGATTTTGAATTAACTTGTTTTGTGAATAATTGTATATATATATATTTTAATTTTTCGTTTTTTTATTAAAGAAGTTGTTAA
This sequence comes from Philaenus spumarius, assembly GCA_018207615.1. Lineage (NCBI taxonomy): Eukaryota > Metazoa > Arthropoda > Insecta > Hemiptera > Aphrophoridae > Philaenus > Philaenus spumarius. The sequence goes on from JAGFPH010015838.1 coordinate 15,401, forward strand.
AATTGTAAACTGTCTTTGTGTTTTGAATTGAATCAGTTATTTTAATCAGAAAAAGTGGGTATATTGTAAATTGACGCCGCAACGTTTGGCATTTCTCACGGAGAAAATCTGGTGTGTTATTGTAATTTGACGCCGCAACGTGTGGCATTTTTCATAAGTAAAAGAAGGTTATTGTAATTTGGCGCCGCAACGTGAAGGCTTTTCCCAATCTTACCATAAATAACTCCTTATTTCAAATAGATATAGAATTGTTATAGTAATAGTTGTTGTATATATCTAGTTTAAGTTGTGATTTAAATTAATATGGAAAACCAGCCCACATATAATCTTAGGACTAACATCAACCTAACCCAAAGGGCTCAAGAATCGGAAGGCTTGCCTAATTTTCACTCGTCCTGCCGAAATGAAGACGTGACCGCGGACTCATTAGGCGAAACGATGGAAGGGTCGCGGATTCCCAATATAAGCAACCGCCGGATGGAAGACGTGTCTTTAGGAGAACGGAGTTTAAGGGAAGAAATGTTTACCGATCTTATAGGCGAACCAGAGCCGGATAATGTAAATGTTAGAGCAAGTCTTGAGCCAGATACAATAAATCCAACCGACAACGCAACCCCCTCTCGAACTTCAACCCCACCCTTAACGATTGAAGATATGTTTTTTAATATAAGCCAACAATTCCAATACCTAAACCAGCAAATATCTGGTACTAATCAAGAAATTAAACAAATATCTAGTACGAATCAAGAACTTAAACAAAAAATACTAGATACGAATCAAGAACTTAAACAAAAAATACTAGATACGAATCAAGAACTAAAACAACAAATTTTAGACACCAATAACAAATCCACCGAACAATTTAAACAAATTGACCAAAGAATTTTAGACGCCAATCAACAACTCAAACAACAATCCCAAAAACAAATTTCACAAGTAGTTACAGAAATTCGAACGCAATATGCTAATCTTAAAGAAGAGTTTACTTACGCACAACAACAAACTAAAGCCGAATTCAAATTACAAATTGAACAACACACAGAACATTTAAAATTACATGTTTCAGAAACACAAGAACAAACGAAAGAAGAATGTAAACAATTAGTTGAGAAAAACTGCCGCGAAATTACTAATACCTTACAGGAAGAAAGAGTTCGAATACAAAAAATTGAAATAGAGCAAAATCAACAAATTGACCGGATTGGACAACTCGTTTCAACCAATAACGATCGTGTTGAAAAGTTAGAACAATTTGTAAAGGAAGACCAAACCCTATCTTCAAAAAATATCCATGTAGTTTGCGGAAGACAATTTGATGGGTCTGCTGATAATAATATACCTAAATTCTATGGGAGAGAACATAACCCCACAGAGATATTGAACAAAATAAAGAAGTTTCATGAGAGAAGGATGGCATTTAACCAGGGCAGCGATTCAAATATCCACCTAACCGACAATCTAGACATGTGTTTAGAGGTACATGCATCTAGATGGTTTAGCCTAATTAAAAATAACATCAACTGTTGGGAAGATTTCCAGGAATATTTTGAGAACAAATATTGGAGCAGAGAGATTCAGAGAGGCATTAAATATAAAATGGAGACAGAGAAATTTAGACCAAATGGAACACTGACCCGTGCTGAATACTTCACGGAGCGAGTTATCACGCTAAAGGCTATGAACCCACCCCTATCTGAAGATGAAATTGTTACCTGCCTAGCAGAACACTTCGAAGACATAATCCAAGACGCAAGGAGAGTCCAATGTATTAATGGAATAATGGACTTCATTTCGTTACTCCAAAGGGAAGACGTCAAGGATAGCCAGAATAGATCCCATCGAGAGCAACGCCCTATATCACCCCCAATGCGCAAAAATCCCTCTCAACCACGCGAAACACATTTCAGCCCCCGAACAACTTTCCAATTTACCCCTCCACCGAATTTTCAACCCTATAACAGACCAAATAATTTCCAACCCTCAAAATATCGATTCCAACCCCCAAATAAAAACTATCAAAATCCACTAGCACGTTTTTCACCCCCTCAATCACCCCGAAACCGAAATTTTAACCCCACATCTGTCCAACCCTACCGCAACAATTACCCCAATACTTCAAGACCCCAATTCCAACCCCACAACACGCCTCGATATCAAAATTTTCCAACCCCCGTACAAGCAAATGTCTGCCATGCAATAGCCGAACAAATTAAACCCCCAACCCCACTTATTACATGCTCCTCAACTACAAATACGTCAAAAAACTAGAAAGCACAGTAAATGTCCCAGGCCTACAAAAAGATACAACTTATTCCCTCATACCCCAGAAAAAACAAAACGACATTATCCCTGTGCAACAAAAACATCTCGGAAATATTAGGCCAAACCAAGAAACGAAAATTGATAACAACCCCTCTAATAAAATCAATTTCATTAGCACAATGTATTGTGATCGAGAGTTTTTACTCGAAGAAAATCAAACTAAAAAAAGTTTAAATACAAATATCAATCAAATTAAATGTCCTGAAATCACCATCCAAATCGGATCGACGAAAACCTTAGCTTTAATTGACACAGGATCAAACATAACCTGTCTGTCTCAACAATGGTTCATAGACAATAAAGATAAAATCGGAAAATATGAAGAACTGCCTACAACAAATATACAAATCCACACGGCTGTAGGAACAAAGACCCGCAGAGTATCTAGAATAATTATGATAAGAATGAAGATAGAAGGAGAAGAATTATATGTTAATATGTTAATTGTGCCGAATTTAATTAGAAACATAATATTAGGAATGGACTGGATAGTAAATACAGAGACGGAAATAAACTTTTATACGAAATATATAAATATGAGAATAAATGATAAGCGAATCGTTATAAAGTTTGAGGAGGCCAAGCAAGAAGGAATTCTATGTTATATTATTAAAGAAAGCACACCTAATTATGATACAATGAATAAAAATGAAGAATACGACTATATAAACAAAGATAATCAACAACGCGGCGTAAATAATCTTATCAATATTTTAGATGAACGCACTATAAACAACACTTTAAAAGAAAATCTTAATCTAGGACCAGAACAAAAATTAGAGTTAACTAAATTATTACTAAATTATAAACACATTTTTTCGGACGCTCCAGGACTTTGCAATAAATACACTCATTCGATCCAAATTATAGAAGATAAAATTTTTAAAAGCCAATTTTACCCGGTACCCCTGATGTACCAAGAAGCAGTAAATAAGGAAATAAAAAGGATGTTAGATTTACGAGTTATCGAACCATCACATAGCAGCTTTATCAACCCTATCATCCCCATAATTAAGAAGGATGAAGAAATACGCCTTTGTCTCGACGCAAGGAAGGCAAATGAAATCACTGTTCCCGATTATGAACAAAATCGGAGCATCAATGAATTATTAGCAAAAGGAGTAGACGGCAAGTGGTTAAGTACAATTGACCTCACCGCCTCCTACTGGCAAGTTCCGTTGGCAGAAGAATCACGAAAGTATACTGCTTTTCAGTTTAAAGGACATACCTATCAATATACCGTTACCCCATTTGGAATTTCCACATCCCAAGCCGCCTTAGTTCGTGCCTTAGACGAAGTTTTCGACGATTATATTGAATCTTTTACCATTATTTATATTGATGATATATGTGTCATTTCCCCCGATTTCCAAAGCCATTTATCCCATCTTTCATACATCTTCCAAAAATTAGCCGATGCCAACATGACAATAAAATTTTCTAAGTCCCTTTTCTGCCGAAATTCTGTCCCTTTTCTAGGCTATACGCTAACTTCAACTGGCCTACAAATGAACAATGACAAAATCAAACCCATACTCAATTTTCCAACCCCACGAACCCGCAAACAATTAAAATCTTTTCTCGGCTGCATAAATTATTACAATAAATTCTTAAATAAATATTCCGAAACCATACAACCCCTTCTGCGCCTAACTTCAAAGAAAATTAAATTTAATTGGACCCACTCAGATGATGAAACTTTTGACAGAATTAAAGCAATGTTCCTGCGCACCCAAATTCTACACCACCCTAATCCTCGACAATCCTTTTATTTACAAACCGACGCCTCAGACGTCGCCATTGGAGGACATCTTTATCAGATTACGAAGAGGGAGAGAAGAAAGCAATTGTATTTTTATCTAGATCGTTACAAGCGACCGAACAACGGTACACCACTACCGAAAAGGAATTACTAGCCATAATCTATTGTCTGCAAAAAACTAGATATATTATCTACGGGACAGATTTAACTATACTCACTGACAATCACGCCCTTACATTTCTAAGAACTAGTAAACTTCTAAGCGCTCGCTTGACGCGATGGATTCTAGCACTCCAAGACTACACTTTTAAAATACGACATTGTAAAGGAAGCGAAAATTGCACGGCCGATGCCCTAAGTCGAATACCTCCGACCGACGATATAAATTCCTCGGAAAATCTATCCAAATTAATTATGGCCTACATTGAAAGGACCCAAGACCCCCGTTTATTAATCGAATTACGCAACATTTCCAGTCATCAACATACAGATCCAAATTTATTCGAAATTATACAATCCCTCCAGGAATCAGAACAAATTGATAATAACCTCAGGGAAAATAAACCTTATAAAATATACGATAATATACTCTACCAGCAATTAAATTCAAGATGGCTAATCAATGTCCCTGAGAAGTTAATAAATAGATTAATCTGGGAATGCCACATTTACTATTTACATTGTGGCGCTAAAAAATGTTTCGACATTCTACGCGAAAATTTTATATTTAAAAACACTCGCTACATGCGATATATGCCAAAAATGCAAAAGCAACCCCCACCCCTCTATAGGAGTACCTACAGGCATAACATGCACAGAGAAAAATTACCACCTTGCAGTCGACATTATAGGACCCCTTCCGACAAGTATTGACAGAGTCAAATATATATTCATCGTCCTAGACATATTCACTAAATTCGTCAAATTATATACAATGAGATGCGCGAATACGAAAAC
>JAGFPH010015839.1:0-11050 GCA_018207615.1 Philaenus spumarius
TAATTTATGATAATTTCTCGCAAGTTCCAAGAAATAAAAACTAAACTAATGAATATTTTAACTTTTTACATGGTTTCTTCAAACGTTTTTGTGTCGTGAAAGTTTTTGTAAAATTCAGCCGCTTATGAGGATAGCCATGCAGTGAAAACATCTGTTTTTAGTTTTTCCTTGTTGAAACTCTTGCTTCCAAGAAACATTTTTAGATAACAAAATATGATGATCAGCATAGATTAAAATGGTGGATATTTAAATTCTTCACATCCAAAAGATTCTAAAATTAGTAACGTTTATTAAATCGTCCGTTAGTGATTACACATTTTTAATTTTCTGTCCCATTTTTGAACATTACTATCCCTGTTGCATTAAAAACACACGTAACACAGCTTACATAATTATAGAATAGCTATGGCTGATGCAGTGGAGTAACACAGATAATGCCAACGTATTAGATTAAAAAATTACAACACGAACCTATCATTTTATATTGATTTTTTTAAGGTGAAAAACCCTGATATCGTCTTAAATTAACTCTTTTACTAGACAAATAAACATCCATGGTGTTCACTTGAATTCAAATCATGGATCTTGGAGTTCTGAGTAAGGAACTCTAACTAATCAGCCTCAAGAACACTGGGTGTATTGATTAGTGATGCACGATGGCGAGATGTTTTAGTCGAATGATTGTCTTCACTTGTTTGTTCGACTCGATTGTTCCCCCACCCTCGTGTATACCGTATAGTCCAATAGCAATTGTAATTAAACTGAGTCAATCGGACCGATTGCTTTCCGAGTCAAGCAATCGGACCCCATCGGAGTCTAACAATCGCAACAAATAACCAATGATTCATTGCTATCAAGTCGTGTGTTTTGATTAGAATTATTAGTTTTTTTTTTACTAGGAGACTCAATAAGTATAAACTAAAGCTTAACTCTGACAAAACACAAGATTTAACTATAGGCCTTAATATAGTGGTCAAATGAATATTGCATGTTTAAGATTCTTAGGCATTATCATACAATATAATCTTAAGTGGCAGTACCATATTGATTTAGTTGCTTCTCGAATGGCAAAAGGTCTATTTTTGCTTAGCTCCCTGAGTGGCATTGTCAGTCCTAGTGTCCTTCTTTATGTATATTACGCCCATGAACATAGTCATTTAGCCTGTGGTACAATTCTTTGGGCTAGTTTAGGTTATGCTAAAAAATATTTAACTTACAAAAAAGAGCTATGAGAATTATCTGTGGTGCCCCAAGCAGAACTCACTGTAAACAGCTCTTTGTTGAGCTTGGTGGTTCTCTCCTTACCATCTGTGTATATACTTTTTACTTTATGCTATACTATTAAAAAGATGCTACCTAGTTTAGCAGTAAATGCAGATGCACATAGCTACTTTACAATAGAAACAATAAAGACTTGGTGGCTATAAAATGATGTACATACAGCTTAACCCAATCTAGCTTTATATAGCAGGGATTCAGACTGTTCAATGCCTTGCCTACAAAGATCCGGGACATGCTAAGAAAATCAGTACAATGCAACAGCATAAAAACATTGGGCGGCACAATCGACTTGAACAATCAAACATCTCGATTGTAAAACTTAACCGTGACTTAATGTTCGACTCGATTGTTATTTTAACCGGTAGCAATTGTTTCAATTGTATAAAAATTTTGCATTAACGTATCACTAGTATTGACACATTGCCACCCTACCGACAGTGCTATTCACCCATTAGGCCTACCCTATTTCACTTACGTTATGGGACTACTCACTGTCTCAACTTCCCTCGAGAACAGGTAGCCACGTTACAGTAGTCTTACCCGGCCATAATTATAAATTTAAATACAATCACCAACATTTAGGCCTTATTTGTAGTGAGTCGTGTTAAAGTCGGCCTTCTGCAAGAAAAAAGCTTATGAAATCTCTTACTAATCTATGCCGGTACTGCTACCATTGCCTACTCTATCGTCATCTCACTCTACACAGATATTCCGAAGCACGCTCAGTGATTCACACTCAATCCTAACCCTGATATTGAGTGCGTTACAAATGTAAAGACCTAGTTTTAAAAAAATAATTAACTGGGTTCCGATAATCCGTTTAAAAATAGTGACCAAAAACTTAATTATAGGCCTAAATGAAAATAGGCTAATTCAGAAACGTTAAATTTGGATAAAAAACAATTCCTATCCAATGGTATAACTGTCAAAACTATTGAACAAAAGGTATTAATTGAACAGTGTTCAATAAATTGATGGGTTTCAACACCAATAAGTGTAGGCAATAATTAATTTGCAAGACCAAGTTTTGAGTTTTAATATTTTGACAGAAAACCAAACTGGCTAAAAATAATTACGCTTGATGTTTTTGAGTTATTTCCATTTTAAATTTTTTAATGGTCGCCATTTTGAAACGGATTGTTAAAACTAGACCTGCCCTGGTTATAGCTCAAATTGGCGAGCCGGTTTTTAGTGTTTTGCAAGCATATTTTAAAAATGTGCCAAAAATAGTAATTCTATCCCAATCCAAAAGTGTTCTGTACCTTTTTTGTACAAAAAGGTTCAAAGAATTCATATATGCAATTAAAAAATGTATTGATGTAAAATTGTAAAAGTTATTAGCTCAAGAAACAAAAAATGTTCAGTAACAAACAAGGAAAAAGTTCAACTTAGGCCTACATGATAAGTAGTAAACATTTTTTGTAATTTTTGTAAGCGTAAAAAAGTTTTGTAATTTAGTTCTAAATAAAACTGTATGAAAACATTTAACAATTTCAAATTTCTTACTTTGGAAAAACCAGTTTTTATGTTCCAAATAGGCTACATGACTGCTAACAAAACTAGGCTTAGTTTGAAATGTAATTTACTAATATATGATTTGCATAGAAATGAAATATTATTCTAACAAAGTGTAGAGGATAAATCAAAGAAAAGAATGGTATACTTGTCTTTCCTTAGTTCTCAAAAGTGATTGAGTTATCTTTACTTGAATAACAAAATGACATCAATGTAATGAAACTTCCCCGGTCGCAGGAAGGGTCACATGAATTACGTGGGAAACCAAGCACTAGACTGTCTCACCAGACTGTCCTATTTATGTAGGCTACTTTCCACTGCTGTCTAGACGAACAAAAAATTGGTTATTTCTACTAGTTTACTTCCCACCGTTAGAAAGATCAAACTATTCTCTACAAAATTATGAAAAGAAATCTATCAAAACATATGACGGTGCCTACCCAATATTGGTTGACAAATGGGCTGTTTCATTGGTTGAAAACTGTCCAATCGTAAGGGTTTACAGAAAACTTTGTCATAAATCGTGTAAAATAGTGACATCTGATTGGAAGGCACTATTAGAAAGATAAAATCTTGACGAATCCAATGGTAGCTTTATAATCTCGATAGAAATACTTCTGTAGGTAGGCTTGCCCGTTGAAGAAGTGGGAAATAACAGTACAATTGCATGCAAATTCAAGCGTTGAAACAGCTGTAACCCGATCTGCATATTTTAAAACAATGATTAGGCTACTTATGTAAATATGTTTTATGAAAAAGTTTTACATAAAAGAATGAAAGTTTAATTGATTTTCTTTCCAACGGTGTCGGTTTTATTACGATTGGATGATTTTAAGTGCATTAAATAACCGAATATGGAAATTTATGCAGATTCTCGCATATGTTCGAAATGGTTGCATCTTGCGCCTAAGAGAACTTTTCACTTTGGGCAATCTGCCACGGGGAGGGTTAAGTGGGAAATTGAAATTTCAACCCAATCGCTTAGCTATTCTAGAGATATCAATTATTTAGTGAACAAAATTGTGGTTCGCTGATAAAAGAAGTGTTTCCAGACATAAGTTTATAGGTTTTTTATTTTAACCAATATGACTACCACATGAATATCTCCGTGCTTACCAGAATCGCCCCAATTACTGACTTAACAATCTAACCCAAGTTTTTAAATAATAAACTTACCATTTACAGTTTATCTTTTCTTCTTTAAATTCCATGTTAACAATCTGGATATTACCTAAATCTTCATGTTTAATTTCAATTTCTTCTTTAATCCCATCTACTACAAAACAACTTTTGCTATCTATCAAATCAATACAACTGTCTACTTGTTCAATTTCATTTAACACGCTTTCTTCTTTAACACAACTTTGGTCTTCGATTAGTTCAAAGCACACTTCATCTTCTTCTTTAATTTCTTGTTTTATTACCAACTCTTTTGGATCTATTTCCATGATTTCAATCTGCAACCGAATCAAGCTTTTAGGTTACTTTCTAAAAAAAAACACAAATTTTAAAACTTGGTTACTATACATTAAATACTGGTAGGCCTATTTTTGATTTTTAGCGTTTTGCAGTGGCAATGCAACCAGGGATAACGAACCTACGATATACAAATCACTTGGTGACAGACAAAAAAGATTTGGATTGCGCGCAGGAAACAGTAAAACGGCGCAACTTTACTATTCGACTCTAGGCTAACCTAGAGCTAACAGAAATGGAAAAACAATAACAAAAAAAAATATCTAAAAGGTTCTAACCTAACCTATTTAGTGACAGTATGTTTACATGTATTCAACATTTAACAGTAGAATGTAAAACAACATCGTTATCTGCAAAAATATTAAGCTAGAGTCGAATAGTAAAGTTAACCCCAGTAAAACATATATATAAATTTCAAATAAAAATATAATAGGCCTACATTTTAATGTATTAATAACATTACCGTATTGCAAAAAAAAACAAAAAAGCGAAAAGTTATCTGATAACTTAAAAAGTAAGTTATCTACTGCTTCCGACAATAATTCATAAAACTATTCATAGCTAAACTTGTAAAATAATTGTAAACCTAATCATAGACTTATCTACCATCATCACTAAACTTGTCCATTCATTACTTAACGTAGGCCTACATATCTAGGCTATTTATATTGTGTTCTACAAATTTATTAAAAATATCAAACATATCAAAAATGACTGAAGTAGGCTAATTTCTTTAATATTTATTTCCATTAAATATTTCTGGATATTATGGTCAGTTTAACATGTTTTTTCAGAATATCAAGAACATTTATAAAAATCCCTGGTCACCACATTCTCGAATTTGATTTAATGTGCTTGGTAGCCTAGTGTTTTTTAAAACAATTTGTTCCATTATAGGCTATTTTATAAATTTTTATTTAGTTTAAATTACGGCTCAAATTTACTATACAACCCTACGCCAACAGAAATGCAAGAATAAAAAAATAGCCTGAAGTTCTAACTTGTAGTCTTTAGTCACAGTATGTTTACCTGTATTCAACATTTAACAGTAGAATGTAAAACACGGTCGTCTTTAGCAAAAATATCAGTAAACTTACGCTTAAATTACATTATTTAAGATGCTTAGTAACAGAATTAAACATTATATATGATTGTTTCATAGCGTTTTCTTGCACATGGGGAGGCATATACTAAAGTTAACCCTGTTTTTATAGGTATGGGTGGCACCGGCGCAACTTTACTATTCGACTCTAGGCTAACCTTTGGCAACAGAAATGCAAAAATAATTTTTAAAATGTTTAAAAGTTCTAACCTATTTAATCACAGTATGTTTACCTGTATTGACCATTTAACAGTAGAATGTAAAACAACTCCGTTGTCTGCAAAAAATATTAGAGCAGTGTGAAGCTATAGATAGATTTATTTAACGGTGACCTGCGCGAAAAATCTGGCGCATGTAGGGGAGGTAGTTGAAGGTCCCCCACCACCATCAACATACCGGCCGGTGCTCTGCTTAGTTTGCCACATTAAGGGAAAGTGGTGGTGTGAGGGGGGAGGGGAAGTAGTGTGGGGGTTGGAATACTCTCCCTCGCCACTATCTCCTCTCTCGCACAAGTACTCAAAATAGGTCGCCGTCTAATAAATCCATCTATAGCAATAACTGGAACAATCTAGCAATAACTACTAGTGGGGGCAAATACCACCCGCATAGCAACACCACTAAAGATTAGTCTATAGTCCAATAGTAAAGTTATGCCAGTGGCACCTCTGCTGTAATATAGAGTGGAGGAGTATTGTAAATAATTCACAAAACCTGTAGTATACAAATATATCGTAACCTTACCTGTTTCACTTTGTATTTTATTACGTTTGAAAAAATTTGATAAGTATTTTTATATAAGTAACCTATTACTTGATCTTTAAAATTTTGTAGGCCTTTACGTTTTAAATAGTGAAAAATATAAAATTTACAAAACAAAAGAATTAAACAATTTAAATCTTAAGAAACTACCTATAATCAGGAATTAGATTTCTTTTCCTCGAAATGTCAAAGTCTAAGTTAAGTTAACAATAATAATAGTCTTGAATAAAGTAAAATCTAGACCAGAACTCCTAACCTGAACTGAACAGAACAGGATTTTACAGGATTTCGATTGTAATGAATGAGGGATGAGCATATTGATAATCGATGTTTTTTACATCGATGGTCTAAGATCAATATTTCTATAATATCAATGGTAAACCATGAATATTTTATACATCGACTAGTACTTCGTTTTCGTTTTATTTAGTTCTTATAGTGTAAATTACAGTTTTGAATAGTTGTTTAGTAGTTTACAAAATAATTACGATTTTCTTTCTTATTTTATTCGGAATGAAAAACTATAAATATATGTATACCATTTATGTCAGTATTGAACCAGTTTTCATTTGTTTTATAAAACACAAATCGATGTTTAATTGCTGTCGATGTTCGATACAGGTAATGACTTAATTATTTGTGTTTATAAAATTGATTTTTACTTTCTCCCCCTATACTGAAATATTTCAATATTTCAACTCCAATAAGGATTTGGCCTAATGTGGTCAATACCAAAACTACTGTGAAATAAAATGGAAGCAGCAGAAGAAATAAATTAGTTTAATAGAAAGTGCAATAGGTATACAAAAAACAGATGTTCTCCATTCAGTGAAACTGCCAGATGTTCAACAAAAAGATTTTGTTGGATGAGAAAAATATATAGAGAAAAAGTCATGGTGAAATAATTTTTCTAAAATAAGTTACAAGAGAAGTAATGGCAAGAAAAGAACATTAGAAAATTATTCAACTTTGTTAAAAGGAATAAATCATAAGTATAAAAAAAAGGTTAATAGAAATAACACTAGATAAAATACTTATTCAGAAACTATCCTTCAGAAAAATGGGTGAGATCTAACCTTACTTTTATGTGCTCCATAATTTTTTTTGTGTATAATTACCATATTTTAAAAGCAAGTGTTAATTCGAAATATATAGGTGACTTGAATAAATAAACACTAAATGATAAATAAATCAACAGAGACTTTATTAAGTAGATATAATAATTTCGAATTTCAAATAATAATTTGATTTAACTTTTGACAAACAATATTTCATGCATAAATTCAAATTTTCTTTAAGACTTTATGAATGAAGATTATATGTTTATGTTTTTATAGTTTTTAGGTTATGTACATAGTTTTTCATTTTATAAATATTCTTTAATTTATCCTAGTAATGAACAAAAGGGAAAATAATCTTTCCTATTGAATGAACCGGCACGAGTCTCCACCCGAGATGAATTCCCGATTTTTTTTATCTAAATGAGCTCATTCCGCGCTTCTATTCACAAACTAAAATTCAGTAGCTTGGGATATTATTAAATTAATTTTCTTATTCTAACCCAAAGAGTTTTCTGTATTTCTATAGATAATTTGTTTTCAAATATTCAATTTGATTTTTTATATTATACAATAACAAAAGAGATAATTAAATACTATTGTAAAATATAATCTGAGATTTTTTCCTTTATATGTATAAAGATAGAATAGTTATGTTGTAAAATGGCGCCCAACGCACGGCTCATTCAAAAGGAATAATTCTTGTAAACTTAAATTAAAACTTAATTTCAGATATTCAACCGACCGAATAATATTCAAAATAAAATAAATATATTAAATAACTTTATTCATTTGAATCACATTAAACTAGGCCTAACTAATGGAACGAGATCACGAACACAATTTACGAAAACAAATCCGGAAAACTACAAGAGCGCGAGAATCGAACGACTTGCCTAATATTACTGCGTCACGGTCTGAAACCTTGGATCCGGGCCATCAAGAAGTAGGCGATGCGATGGAGGGGGCGTATCCCCGGGATGAAACCATCCGTCGGCAAGAAGACGTGATCAGTGAGGAATACGGATCTGAAGAAGAAGAACTAGGACAACTTCCGTTTCTTTATTGCGAGGGAAAATCGGAGGGAGAATCACACCCCGCGGAGGCAAGGTCATACGTAAACGAAAGCAAAACACCGAACGCCACAAATACGCCATCTGAGGAAGAACAACCGCCATGGTTAAGCCTTATCATGCAACAATTTAATGATATAAACAAACAATTTGAATACCAGAATTCCAAGTTTGACAAACGATTCGACGATCAAAACTCAAAACTCTCAGACGACTTAAGACAGCATTCTGAGGATACCAAAGAACAACTCGACAGATTCAAACGAGATATAAAACAGGAGCTGAACGAAATCAAAAAGCAATACCAGGAGTTAAGAGAAGAACACATCCAACAACGAGACCGGCTGAGAGAAGATACCCAAAAGCAACTGATGGTACAAACCGAAAAGATGCAGGGACAGATGATGGCTCATCGAGAAGAAGCACACATACAAGCAAGACGATACACCGATCAGGAATGCAGCCGAATGATAACGACAGTCACCCAGAAGATTGAAAAGTCCCAGGAAAACATGGAGGAGGCATTCTCAAAGCAAGGGGCAAGGATCAATACATTGGAGAAAGACTTTAGAGAAAATCGATATGCAACAACGCAACCAATTATCATATCATGCAACGGGCATTGTATAGGAGGCGGTACGACACCACCGAAGTTCCATGGCCGTGAACACAATTCAAGAGAATATCTACTGAAAATTCAAAAATATGTCGAAAAGAGGAAAAGCTTACAAAACCAGGGAGATGCAACCGAACAAATGAGCGACCTCATCGAAACATGTTTGGAGTCACACGCAGCGAGAGGAAGGAGGACATAAAAACATGGGAGGAATTCGCGGTAGCCTTCGAACGGAAGTATTGGAGTAGGGATGTGCAACGAGGCATACGACAACGCTTAGACATCGAGAAATACCGTCCCAATGGTAATTTAAGACGCGCCGAATACTTCACAGAAAGAGTGATCACCCTAAGAGCAATACAACCACCCCTAACGGAGGACGAAATCGTAACGTGTTTAGCGGAGCACTTCGAAAACATCATCCAGGATGCAAGAAGGGTGCAAAACATCAATATCATCACAGAGTTCGAACTATTACTGCAAAGAGAGGATATGAAGGAAATGAATAACCACTCGAAAAGAATACATAGACCCACAACACCGCCGAACGCATTTTCTCGACTAAACACCAAACCTCGATTTTCTCCACCGATGAACGGATACCAGAACCAACATCAACCTTACTGGAGAGGACCACCAAATTTTGGCAACACCAATCATTCTCGGCCACCAACAAATTATTCAAGTTATCGCCCTCAAGGAAACATACCTTTTCGACCTCCAGGACCACAATTCCAGCAAAGTTATGTCAATCGAAATCAAAACGGAAACAGGAATTACCAGAGAGGAACGAACATACGGCCACCAGTACATGAACCAAAAAAAAAGAACATACCCTACCAGGGAACAAATAAATGTATGTCAAGCGATCACGGAGAATACCCGGACAAGTCAACCGAATCAGATTCCAATTAAAAAGGAAACCACGTGTCGGCAGGAAAGCTGTTAAGTACAGTAGATATACCAGGCCGAAAATCTCAGGACCGACCACAGGAACACCCGCCGGCTTGACGAAAACATAACTACTGTGCAAATACCCAATCACAAAGCAAACAGGCCCAAAAATAATAGAGAAATGAATATAATAAAACCAATATACGACCTCGTAATTAGCAATATGTTCTGCGATGAAGAATTTTTATTAGACGAAAATCCAAACAACCACGATTTATATAACAATACAGTACACAAAAAATGTCCTGAAATTAATTTACATATAGGAAATATCGAAATAACAGCTCTAATAGATACAGGCGCAAATATGACATGTTTCTCCGATCAATGGTTCCAGGAAAATAAAGTTAATATAGGAAAATATGAAGAGATACCAGCTACCAGTTTACACATTACTACAGCTGTGGGAGCAAAAACCAAACGCATTCAAAGAATCATTATGGTCCCAGTCAAAATTAACAAACAAATGACATGGATACAAGCGTTAGTTGTGCCGAATTTAATTAGGCCTATGATATTAGGAATGGATACGATTAACAAATGGAAGATGGGTTTAGACTTTGAAAATAATGAATTAAAGATAAATATAAATGATAATATAATAATTTTAAAGTTTGTAGAGGCAGTATATGATGGAATCATATGTCACATTACTAATGAAGATAAATGGAGTACAGATGACGAAATAATATATCCCTAATACAGATAATCAAGGAGAGATACCACGAATTTATAGAAATAACGTTGATGGTGCCAAATTCAAAACCACAACTTTAGACTATCAGACCATAAAAGAGACAATGAGCGAAAATAGCTTGGAACCAGAACAGAAATCAATACTAACATCACTATTACACGATTACAAACACATTTTTACAGATCAACCAGGACTTTGCAACAAATACATCCATCAATTACGGGTCAAAGACTATAGAACATTTAAATGCCAAAGCTACCCAGTCCCATTAGTGCACCAAGAAGCTGTCGCACAAGAAATCAACAGGATGATCCAATTAGGGGTAATAGAAAGATCATACAGCGTATATGTCAATCCGATAATTCCAGTTATTTAAAAGGACAGGAGAAGTACATCACAAGAGGGGAACAGTCCTTTGTTTGGAAAATTACAAATTCAGATTTAAAATTTTCCAAAAGTAGCTTTGGGATATTGAAATATTTCAATATTTCAACTCCAATAAGGATTTGGCCTAATGTG
>JAGFPH010015840.1:968-20438 GCA_018207615.1 Philaenus spumarius
AATAGTTTTTACTTTCCTTACCCTATACTAGGTAAGGTAAGTATTACGATCGACCCAAAAATTCGATGTCGAGTTTTCATAATATCTTTACGTTTCAAGGCCCCCTGAGTCCAAAAAATGCATTTTTGGCAATTGGTCTGTCTGTGTGTCTGTGTGTCTGTGTGTCTGTGTGTGTGTGTGTGTGTGTCCGGAGTGCACAGGGCAAACGGCTGGACGGATCGAACTGAAATTTACAGGATATCTTCAAACATGTAAACAATTAAACCGATGTAAATTTGAAGCAAATCGGAGGTGGTGTCTTACCGTGGGAGCAGTTTTTAGCACATTTTTGGTATTTACTCCAAATTCCCTCCAACGATTTTGATTAAACTTTGCTAACATACTCTACTCCGACCCTCTTAACACCCTATGTACGCGAAAGACCGTTAAAAATTCGTTGAAAAAAGTTATTACAAAAACCAAGTTATTTTGTTTTTATCTCTGAAATGGCTGGTACTATCGACTTGAAAATGGCCTCATTCGATTCAGCGTCCAAAATAATGTCAAAAACGATACCCCACTCAACTTTTTCCATTTTTTCAAAAATTGCCCCCAAAAAGGGCTTTTTTGGGAGTAAAAATGTCTTTTTTTAAACTAGCCGTATTTGGTATCAAATTTGACATTTTGTGAGGTTAGAAATCGATTGAGACCAAAATCAGGTCCGTGGGATTCACCGTTTTGAAGTTAGTACCGCTTTCTTCGAAACGGATACTCCTATTAACTCGAAAATGGTATCATCAATCTCTCGCTCGAGAAATTTGATAATTGATACAGCATCTATTTTGGTAAGGAAAGTTGTGTGATGTGCACACCAGATGTTTTTTTTTATGTTAGGTGTGCTAGTAGCAAACACAAACAACGAAAAAAGCTTTCTATATCGTAATTCAAACACCTATCACTATAAAATGATGACAACTTTACTCTTTACTAGGCCTGTTTGACCAGTTTGAATTACTGCTGTACCGTATCACATTATGGTCATATTGTATAACTTGAAAATTGCCACTCTTCTATACAAAAATAAATAATTCGACCACGCAGCTGAACCACTAACGTGAGTTGAGCAAATTTCCAAAATTAAGTTTATAGGCCTATGTTTTAGGGTTTCGACCAACAATTTGGGAAATAGGTCTATTCACGACGGTGCTGAATAGCTGCAAAATGGTTCACACGCCATTCCGCATATTAAGAGTATCTTCAATACACGATGCATTGCGTGCTTCGCACGCCAACCCCACGGTGGAATCCACCACGTGGCTTTGAACCGGGTACTTCTATGGTATTTTACGTTTTGATCGATTTTGGGGTAACCAAGCGAGCTATAAGGACGCGTAAAAAAACAAAATGTGCAGAATAACATCCTACATTTTCATTTGTAGAAAAACTCAAAATCAAAATCATTCTTGTAAGACAAATCTCAAAAAATAGTTACTTCCGGGCAAAATACGTGCTTCCGATTGTTGGATTTTTTTGGCTAACGAACTCGTCCGATCGACGTAGACAAAAATCATGTGTACCAAATTTGAACCAAATCGGCTTAAAATGTGGCCGCTAGAGTGTAAACACATTTATATGATTTTTAATGACACCCCAAAACGTGCTCTGGGAACCATGATCGGTGCTCATTTACTACTCCCGACTTTGGGTCTTACCATAAGGGCCACTTCAATAGCTCATTTTTCCTATGAAAATTCTAATCAATCGTCACACCTGTGAAAATATCATAGTATCAATAATCCATTTGCATATTCGCTCCGCCGCGGGGGTTGGCGAGCGAAGCTAGTATACTATAAGTAAAACTTTGATCCCAAATAAATTATGCGAGTAGTCATACATAAAATAATGTAATATTGAATGTGTTGTTTTACTACCATTGTTCTTTCTAAATGCAGTAAATTTATGCACACAATACCAAATACCTTAATGAATGGAAAACTGGGGAAAGTTGGGTAGTCAAGGGGCTAAAGGCGTTAACCCAGCCCTGCTACAGTTGGAACTTCGTGCGTTCGAACTAATTATACCTTCAAATACGTAAGCTGTTTTAAACAACATTAAACGAAGCAATGGCTGTTCTAAAACCTTCAAATTTTAAAATGTGTACTAATATATTCGTCGTCTTATCTGTGCAAAGGGTTGCAAAGGGTTATTTCTATGAGTTATTTTTAATGCCTGTGGGAATAGTGAAGGGCACGAAAAGTGAAAAGCACGGGAAACATCCAAGCAAATTCTGGCATAATAAATTCAAAAATGAACTACATACCACTGCTCTACCAACTGAACTATCGCCACTCCCTCAATCCTTTTAAGGATCGGTCACAAGGTCACCAAAAATCAATCAGGGTTATTGTCTTCCTCCTACGTACTAAACCAAATAACGTATGATTAACACATTTTGATATCGAGATAAGAGATTTGAGAAGGCCCTCCTATGAAGGTATTCAAATTGGAGAATTCTTTCCTATACCAATGTTTGCTTAATATTTTGTCACGCATACAAGTTATCATTATTAATAACTTTTTTTTTATCTATAAGACTAAAGTAAATTTTAAAATTTTCTAAAATATTTAACTCATTTATATTTTATTTCGTTTATCTCGATTAAAATCGTATCATATTATTGCAATTATTGTACTGCCACCAAGAGAACAAAACATATTTTCATGATGTCGCTCTATTATACATTCTTTATTTAAAATTCATTTGAGTCAATTTTATTTTCCTACAGCTACTTAGCAAAGTGTGTTTTTGCACACTCACAGCAGTTCGCAAACTAAACTAAATATAAAGTAAAAATTATTATATTACCTTCGTATTTCCGTCGTGTGACTTCCTTTATATATTATTGCAACGCGTTTCGGAATCTATGTTCCATCGTCTGGCTTCTCTAAACTAAATATGTTCAGCGTCAGATAATTATACCTCTTTGTTTTACTTTACCGCATGGCATGCAGTAAACCAATACTTTAGCCTACATCAGCTGTTTACTTTAACACCCTCGGGTGCAAAGTTTACTTAGTCACCCTCAATAAACTTTAATGCCTTCGGCTTATTTCGTGCGACAAACTCAACTTTGCACCCTAGATTCACAAGTAACTATAATAAACCAATTTCAATAAAACTTATGAAATAATGTCTTTGTTCTTTATATATTATATATTACTATTATATATGGTAATAACATTACCAAGTTTATCATAGGTAGCCATGATAAACTTACTTACCACTAAGTAGGGAGCCAAATAAATGTGCATAACATCTTGAAGCTAAATAGATATGCTTAGCGCAACTAAGCATTTAGTTCTTTTGATTTTTAGGGATGTGAAATGTTTATGTTGTATCAGACTGTAAAATCAAACTTTAGTTATGAATAAGTCGGTTGTGGTGTTTTTTTTTATGCAAGAGAAACATTAGAAATGAGAAGAACAACCTTTAAGAAACCTACACATGAAAGACAAGGCACCTCTAGGTTCTTGTTTTAATGCTGTTAAAACAAACGAAGCAATCGATATGTTAGATCAATAACATCTCATTGGTTACAGTTAAAAACTGCCTGGCAATTTTAGTGGCGTATTTATTAAGTTTTAGTACAATTTTCTGCCAATCCTAACGTAACACTTTCACTAAAGTTTGTCGACGCGTTTCGGAGTTCCTCCATTATCGAGACCTATTTCAGTACTCTGAAATAGGTCTCGATAATTTTATTTATTAATTTTAGCACATTTATAATTTGATTTTTATAAGTGCATTTACAAAAACAACGAAATAGTCCTGGATGCTAACACAATCACATATATTATTTCTCTAGGCCATTTTTTTGTCGGTACGCCATAACTTCCTTAGTACATCATCAAATTACATGAATGAGGCATCATTTTAAAGCTTTTCTTAACCGCTACACCGGAAAAATATACAAAATACAATTGTACGAAAAAAAAAGAAATAAAGAATCCAAAAGTAACAGTGATGTAAGATCAAGTAAGTTTTAGGGATATTTTCCTAGCGTTGGCAACACTGATGATAACAATACCCAGCTGGAGAGCTGCCGTAACGCCACTACGTTGCTATTTTTAATTAATTGTAAGCGTGGTTATAAACAGCATTGTGGATACACCTATTACTTTAATTAAGTGGGATTTAAGTAAGTTAGAATGCGAATGCTTCGCACGGGTCAGCTAGTTTATTATAAATCCAGTTTTGTTAATTATGGAAATATTGTTTTAATATCCTCAACGTTACGCAATAAAGCTACCTCTGCGCAAATAAAAATAGGCCTATATTTTAAAAGAATTATAAATTATATTTTGAATTTTTTTAATTTTTAAACAAATTGTTTTTTGTTGTAAATACATTTATTCTATGTTGCTCAGAGTGCTTTTTCTTTTTAATTACTTTTGTCAGACTATTTCCAAACACTTGCGCAATATTGTCTAAGACATCATCATTGGTTTGAAAATGCCCGACAACGTAACCAAAAACATAAACCTCCTAAAACGTCTAATTAACTAAATATAGAAACCTTAATACTTAAAACCCCTTATCTGTAATTTCGCAAACAGAACTGTCAAAGCTTGTATAGTATAGTTTTCTTTCAGTTCTGTAAATAATTCCCTCTCGAAACCTACAACTGTAATCGGAATAAAAAGAGAATGCTATTGACAAGCTAAAAGTGTCAAGTAGAGTGTTTTTAACGCAATATCATCGACAACTTCCTACATTCTCTCCTCTGGCAAACTTATAGCATTCAGCAAACGTGATATGTGATTAAATGAACTATAACGTACCGATGCGGTGCGGTGTTACAATTATTTCTATAGCAATTTCAATTCGTCACTACAGAAATGCTTATTTAGGCGGGTTACACACCGGTGTCGCTGACACGATGTCGCTGACATTTTTCGTGCTAGTGACATGCCCCTCGAAGACCAACCTGTGTTATCTTATGGGGCTATACACACTGGTGTCGCGGACACGTTGTCAGCGACTCGTGTCACTAGCACATGTCTCTAGCGAACCAACTGGTCGGTGTTTGGACAGACATGTCTCTTGCCTCTTGGGTCAGCGCACGCGCAGAACGTTTTTCTAGCAGTTGTAAAGGCGCTGCGATACGAATCTGTTTTGTTCGAGATGAGTCGTGATAGCAAAATGCCGCTTCCTGATAATGAACAAACGAATAAAGAGTTTGTTGCAGCAGTAGAAGAGTTCCCAGTGCTGTACAACTACAATTTGAAGAATTACAGCAATCGTAATGAGCAAGACAAGTCATGGCGGCAAGTGGCTTCAAAATTCAACGTTACAGGTAACTGCCTATTGAACTTGTTTACATGACACAAAACAATTTTTACATATTATGGTCTAAAATACTGGGTAAAGATTATTAAATCGGATAGTTAATAACAGACTAATTCTAATTTTCTTAACCCTCTATCTGGCAAAGAGTACCCGTGGTACTCTTTTAAAGCGCCACCGGACTGGCAAAGAGTAGGCCTACCTCGGGTACTCTTTTAACAAGCATTTTTTAAATCAAAGTTTGCGCATCTAAGGTAATATTTAAATAAGTCATATTATATATCATTGTACGCAGAGAATTCTAAAGATTAATTTGGTATATATACAATTTGGTATTTAGTGTTATATTGTGATACATAATTAACACTTAAAAAGTATGCAAAGTCACGCAAGAAATGTTGGAAGTGAAGCAGACCTTAATTTTTTTCATAGCCTTCTGCCTGATATAAAACATTTTTCACCCGCTAAAAAAAGGCTTTTCAAGCGTAAAGTGATTGAAATTATTGATGAGTTATCTGAAGATGATTTGTCTACTCAATCAGCAAATCGTACACCGAGCCGCACTTCTTCCATCAACTCGTTCACCAGAGACAACTGGCCTACTCTTTCATAATCAACATTTTATCCAGTGGCGAGACAGGAATTTTCTGCAACCCCTACTCAACATGGCAGCGTGGTAGCTGTGAATGCTACTCCAACAACAACCAGTGACTACTTTACCAACAGCCAAGAGTGGAACTTTGATAATGTACATACAGAACCCTACAACTACCAAACACCTACACCAAACATACCTACAACTACTAAGTAAATTGCATTCATTAATTGTTACAACACGTTTATTTATTTAGGAAATTTCTGAATACTTTTCATATTTACTTCCCAATATTAAATCTTTTAATTTAGGCCAAAAGGGCTTAAGTCAGAAATTCTTAACGATACTGTTGAGAAAAAACTGAATATTCTTTATAAAATTTCGGATCCGGCGTGCAAATTATTTTTCATTATTAATGTTACATTGTGTTAGGAAAAAAATTCAAACTTTGTACTTACAAAATGTAAAATACGTAATAAATCAAAAGCATTAAAAAAACTAAATTACAAAACTGATGCGTATTGTGACTGTGCAAACAATTTTATGATACAAAATAAACGAAATAAATGGTTTGAAATTTAACATTGCTCTTATGGGATAAAAATCCAAGATGGCCGCCACTACAGCAGACCCTTAAGCCCTTTTGCCCTAACTTCAAAGAAATACACTTCATATAATTAAATAAATGAAATATTTTTGAAACGCAACTTCTTATTAAACCAATTTACAATTTTTATTTGGTTTTTACATATTATTTAGGTTGCAGTGGTTTGTTGTAATGTTAAATTTTGTTTTTACTTGCTGCTACTGTATAATATGTATTACTACACTCAAATATCTAATAAATAAATCTAATAAACACCAACAGCAACAACACAGCATCCTCCTCCGACGACATTTTCTAAAATAAGCTGACTTCCGTGTAATGTCAGCGACATGGTGTCAGCGACACCGGTGTGTAACTCGCCTTTTGCATGTCACTGGCATCATGCTAGTGACATCAGAAATGTCGGCGACATCGTGTCAGCGACACCGGTGTGTAACCCGCCTTAAGCATAACTACTTGGCACTAAAGCTATTGAGGCTCACTGATACTAATACCTGTTTGTCCTCACTTCAACTATTCCGAGTCAAACATATGATTGCATGTTTGTTGTACCAAGTCACTATTATAATTAACTAGCTGGTCCGATCCGGCTTTGCACGGAGAGACAAATCAAAGTTATGGTTTTTTTTAGTAACTTTGACCGCCCCAAAACCCTCCCTAAAATTTTTTTTTTTTTTAACCTTTCTTATTGAGCACCTAAGGCCCTAGAGGAAGCTACATACCAAATTTCATTCCAATCCGTTTGGTGGTTTTTGAGATTTCGTGATTTAGTAAATGTGAAACCCCCAAAACCCCCCTATAATGTCGAATGTTTTGAAAACCTCTCTTAGTTAGCACCTATGGCCCTAGATGAAGCTACATACCAAATTTCGTTCCAATCCGTTTGGTAGTTTTGGAGAAATCTTGATTTAGTAACTTTGATTCGGTGAAATACTGCCGCTATTACGTAAATAGATCTACCGATGGTTATCTCTGTTTGTCTTCTGTAAATATTTGACAGCTGTATCTAATAAATGGTGGGAGTGAAACGAAATTTGGTCGTTTAAGATGTCGTCCGGTTTATTTTTGAATGCTTTGTATATTTCTTATACTTCATTAGCATTTTGTGCAAATGTCTAGGGCTTCTACTGAAGCGTGGAAGTCGCCCATGCTATGGTTATTTTCGGCAAGGTGGCGTGCCTAATTGGACTTAGTAAGGCCCGATGCACATGAGCTGCAAATTAATCGGGACGCCGGATAGTTTTCAATCCTATCTGTTTGATACCTATCGAGTTTCAGTGCACATGAGGAGATGGGTCGCCGCGTCAATCCTATCTCTTTGATACCTTGGAAATTCTCCATGATGGGGACTGTTTTCATTGTAGTATCGTTTCTCCTACGTGATGGATCGAACACAAGTTTAAATTTAAAAAAAGGTTGCTTTTTCGTACTTTGCGTACAAATACATTTGTGAAAGTGAACTTAAAAGAAAATTGTATTGGGTTCATCCATTTAACAATGTGAGATATTTATAAAGTGCTTTCAATCAATTCAAAATTTAAAAAAAGATGTTTTGCAAACATCCTTAAATGCCGATGGGTTTTCCCCTGTTCTTGTACTTTTCACTTCACACATCCCATATTGAGTGATGTTGTTTGATCTCCTCAATAAGTAACTTCACATCCACGTAGAAATCTACACCCTCCATGGCTGATCGATTTAAAACTAAATAAAATAAAATGAATAATAACACTTTAAAGATTAACCCTCAAAATGGCAACCAGCACAATTGTGCGGTCGTGGATTTCTGTGTGTTTTCTGCTCATTTTCTTTTTATGGTTATTAATCAACTTATCAGTTATTGTACTTCGGCTATATGTTTTTTGTTGGTAATTTCTTCTTGGTAATCAACTTTACTCAATGGGACGGTGAGAAAGAAGTCTATGCACAAAGCTA
This sequence comes from Philaenus spumarius, assembly GCA_018207615.1. Lineage (NCBI taxonomy): Eukaryota > Metazoa > Arthropoda > Insecta > Hemiptera > Aphrophoridae > Philaenus > Philaenus spumarius. Next base: position 9,432 of record JAGFPH010015840.1, read on the forward strand.
AGAAAACTGCCATTTTTGAATATGGATGGTTAAATTGAAGATGGAATTATGGTTCCGAAACGTGTCGTCTTAAATGATACAACAAGAAGTCGCGTGACAGATCTTATTAAGGTAATATTATTATTAAAAGATACTTGTTTTATACAAGTATCGTAAGCCCAATTTTATGTACGTACGAAGTTTGTAAAAATGAAAAACTGTTGATTTCGAAAATTTAATTCAGTTTTAAAACACGATTTTTTTTAATGAATATTTTCAATTAATACAGCTAAACACCCTTTTAAGTTCAACAAACAATTAGGTTACTTGACAACTTTAGTGGCTTCTTTCTTTCTAATTATGTGGGTCAATTTCAAGTTAACTCAAATTAATATTAAAACTTCAATTATCCGGATTAATTTTGTATTGAGCCTATCTGGGTTGTTGGTATATTTCAGGTTTGGAACAAAAAAGATATCTGGTACAAAAAACTCAATTTGTATTGATAAAATAAAATTTCAAAACTAATGAGAGTTTTAAATTAGTTCAAAGTATTGCCAACTAAAATTAAATAACTAATTAATTAATTTCGTGCAAGTTTTATACTCTATTTCCCTTTCTCAACTTTGCTTTCGTTGCTATTCTCTTTTTTTCTTAATTAATAAATAATGACAGTATTTGCTAGTACAATATTGATATGTACTAATAATAATCTGTCAAAATAATTGGTTCAGCATATTTATCAATCTACTGAATTTAGATGATCCTTCCTCCACAAAAGAACAATGGTGTAAGCTGAATAAAGCAAAATAATTATTGTTCTTGCAAGTTTTAGAAATAATACATTCTAAAAAGAGGTAACAAATTCTATTCTTCAAATCAAAAGTACAAATGCGTTTTCCTTCTCATGTTAAACTACTGCTAAGCCGATGAAAAACCAATACATAAATTCTGTGACTTATAATATTCAATTTTACTCCCGCAGTACGACGGCCGTTTCGGCTATTCGGCCATTTTCAAGCTTTGTTGTAGCCGGATAATCCTTTTGCAATTGTTAACACAAACACTCAATCACAGTAAATTAACACAAACACAATAATAAATTACACACTTCAGAGTATTACAATATTCAAAAACTTATTCCAAAAGCAACAGTATAAAATTATTTACAGAACAACCAAAAGTTGAAAGAGTCTCATAACCCCCTGAAAAAATAAATTCCACAATAACAAAATATGAAGGAACAGGAATGTATGAACTATCATGCAAAGAAATATAAATATAGTTTCCATCCGTCAAACAAATTACACATTTAACAAAATCTGAATCTAAATTTGCAGGACACCTTAAAAGCCGACCATAGATATTATTGCATGAAAGGCTCACTTAAAATATTAAACCGTAGTAAAAAGGGCCAATTTATGAATTCCTTTGGGCAATTTTAAATATACAAGAATTATAAAATCGACAACAATACTTTATTAAATGAAAAACTCAACTTCCATTTCAACGCACTGTGCGATACGTTGTTGGACAAAGCAACCCCCTCCATGGATTAGTGTGATTGACCATCGTCCGCAGTACGCTTAGGAATGTTAAATACATAATTCCATTTAAACTTTGTTATAAGAATGTAAGATTCAAGTTGATTTTATTTTATTCTTATTAAACATTATGCTCCAGTTGATGTGTAACGTACGCCGGTTTGGATTCAAGATGCTACACTTTACACAGTACAGTTACGCAGTAACATTAGTTTAATCAGAAAGAAGGCACCACATGTTAAATCTTAAAATAAATGTTTATGGTATTCAACTGTTTTATATACCTTGTTTTAATTAAGGGTGAAAACTCTACAAACTATTTTCCCAAAACACTACAAAACATTTGACTTTGCCTCCTAAAGAATTATTTTATTTTATTATTTATGTCTTCGTGTTATTATTATTTATATTACCATGCAAACAGTGTTTTCATTTTCGCTAATTTTCTGGCAATAATGATCGTAAATACGTCTGAGAGATTGTAATATTTTAAAATAATTGTAAGCAATCTTATAATAAAATACTTATCAAATACAACTGTTGTCCTAATCTTACAAACACACCACAAAAAGCCCTGGCAGGGAGAAAGATTTTGTTAATAAAGAACATAGTTTTTGTTTTATTTCTTGTTTTGTATTATCATTTAGGATTTTGTTTAATTTTATAATTTCTTTTAAATTAAAATCCGCTGTTAGTATGCTTATCAGTCTACATAATATAGTATAAACTGATATAATTCATTCCTATTTCTGAAATTTGAAATATATAACTCGACTGGAACTACAGCGGGGTTAACTTAACTAAAGTGATCTTTAACTTTGATTACTGTGATAAAGCTGTGTTCATTTATTTTGGACGTCGTATAGAATAGACGCTTATTCGTATTCTTTAATAGTTAGTGTATATCCTAAATAATTATTTCTAGTAAATCAAGTCTCAATATAGAATGAAAATATATACTATTACAAGGGGAAACCCCTGCGTGCTCTACACGCCAAACCCGTTGGAACCTTCTATACACATAACATGTTATGTTTTACTTTCTCACTATACTATAGTATAGAGAAAGTATAGTGATCGATAAAAAACGATGTTGAGATTTTTGTGAAAATATCCGTTTTGGGACCCCCTGAGTCCAAAAAAGTGGTTTTTACAAAATGTCTGTCTGTATGCCTGTATGTATGTATGTCTGTATGTATACAAAGCTAGAGAGAAAACTATTCGATCAATTTCAAACAAATTTCCACCAGACATGTCAAGTAGGCCCTGTATAGATGCACGAAAAACGGTTTTGAAATTTTTTGAAAAACAACCCTTTTTTGTCAAAAAACCGCCATAAAATCAGTTATTATTTTTTTTAAAAAAAACGGCTATAACGATTTTGATAAAATTTGGCTTATTTGTAGCCTTTAATGTACTCTACCATATACAAAAAACAGCATCTTTCTAAAAATTCTCGTTTAGCTAATAATAATAACTAATTTTTTGGGGATTTTTTGGCCATAAAGGGGGTTGTTTTTCAACAATTTCCAAAACTTTTTCGTGAATCTATACAGGCCTAATTGACGTTTTGGTGCAAATTTGTTCGAAATCGATAGAATTGTTTTCTCTCTAGATAATAATAATAATAATATTTATTAGATAATCTCCTACTTTAATAAATCACCTTTTCCACCCCACCAACAATTATGAAGTCACAGTGAATCTGTTTAATAATTTAAATATGTTTGTGAGAAAGTATGTGCCAGTTCCTGGTACCGTTTATTCTTTATAATAAAGGTGTAGGATTAAAAATAACCCAAAATCTAAGATGGTAAATAATGTTAATTGTTCAAATCAAATTATTTCGTATATTTGTATAACAGCTATAAAAAAGGTCAAAAGAACCAGCAAGGCTCGGGTCTACACTTTAATAAAAACCTAACCTAAAAGTTAGAAATACAAATAATTGCTTCAACGTTTAAAATCAGCTGTTAATGGAAATATTGGACCAAATAGCTGTTTGATCTGTTATTTTATTCAATTGGTTGATATGGTAATGAATGTAAATAGGCCCTACATTCAAGAAATATGTGTTGGATTATCAGTCTAGGCCTAAACTACACATTTTTTCCGACTAAATTTACAAATATTGAAATAAAAATGTTTTTATCAATATGAATAGCCTATGTTTACTCAGGCGTAGTGTAGCTTTTTATTAGTAAATCTATTTTTTCCAATCTGTTCAGTGGTTCCAGAGATTACCTCCTACATACAAACAAATTTTACCTCTTTATAATATTAGTATAAATATTGTCGAATTCTATGTTGGTGTGAAGACAGTGTCAAAAAAGGAATTAAATTTGTAAATATTAATACATAACCAAGATGCTAACTATTAGTGTGTTCAGTATGAGACTACAGAACTTCTCGCGGTGGATATTTTATTCCCAGCAACACTTGTAGTTCACGTTATGCCATGTTTGAGTGTTAAAGACGTCACACTTGAGTGTAATGGAATTTATGTTATCAACTAATTTTATTGATTCTGTGGGTAGTTCAAAGTTGGCAAACATTCAAATAGTATATTTCCAAACGCCACTTTTGGTCCTAGTGATGAACTAAATTTTTTGTCATATAGCAAACAATATAAAAATAACTAGTTTTAAAAAAAGACTAAAATGTTATAACTTGTTTACCTTTAAAAGTTAGCTTTCATTTGTTCCTTCTATTATAAACAAACAGCTGTTGTACAAGTCTGGAGATATTACATCTGTTTATGTTAGCAGTACGCTAACTAACTCTAACATCTAACGATTGCCAGATAGAATACTTCTGATTGAATTGCTCAGTTGCTCAATTTGGTCATTTTCAAAAAGATCATCCACTAGAAAATATTCCGTTGTTTCGTTATTTTTAGCACTTTTACTCAAGTTGGTGTTTGGTTCTGATGAAGTAACTGTGTGTGGTTTGTCGCTCTTTTTAATATTACTAAATAGAATGTATCAGTTGTTTTTATCTATTGTTTACTATCGTTAAATAGTTCGTTCAATTAATAGTAAAGTTATAGAAACGAAAAGTAACAGCGATGCCCTCGTCTCCAGCTGACCAAAAAGAGCTAATTTAGCAATTCAATGCAGGTATTGAAAACAGTTGTTGCTGAAGCAGTATGACGAAAAAATATTGCTGAGTCTTTACAATACAAACTTTAAACAAGTTTAAACGCATAAATATTAACTTAAAGTAAGGTAAATATTTACCTAATTATTTTATTTGTATATATTTTAAGTAAACCCTTCAAGACAAATTTTTTTTATTATTATTTTATCTCTATTTTTTTCTCAGGCACACTCTGGAATTTATTAAAATTTAAAAGAAACAAATGAGCTGTGAAATGTGTACTTGCTATAAAAATATGTATATTTGTATTATTTCGTTGAAAAGCGATGATATATTTCATGAGTTAGAGTTCAAAACCATTTTTTCTACGATCATAATATGTTAAAATTAAATAAACAAAACTAAAACATTTTTTTAGAATATTGGGTATCAATTAAAAGGAATTTATTTAAATATCTAAAATTTATGTTTCCAAATTTTTAAAGTAAATAATGAGCTTGACTTGTGGGAAGATATATAGATAGAATAACACTTGAAACCCGTTTCAATGACAAAGTCGCCATCTTCGGTGATGCACGAGCAGGGACGTCGCTATGGGGGGCAAGAGGGGCGTCACCCCCCCCCCACCAATAATTTTAAAATCTAAAAGTTGGGAAATTTGAGATTATGAAGAAAAAAGTTGGGATTTTGATATTAGGATTAAATTGCACGCAAAAAAACTAAAAAAACTCCTACTTCGGGGTTGGGTTTTGAAATTGTTTGTTGTTAATTACCAACATTCACAAATAACAAGCAAGTTATAGTATCTAATCCAAAAATGTTCGGCAAATCAAAATATCTTTGTACCAAATAAATGCAGACCTTTTTTTAAATTGTGTTCTGGGAAATTTAGTTCCAACCCTTGTTGTTGTGGCAACACTGACTGTCACTGCCTCACCATGCCATAAAACAGTCACTTTGTGCTCAAAAAAGCCCCCAGCGGGAAAGTTTTGGGGTAGTTTTGATTTCTTCCATTTTATATGTTTTTTTAGGGTGTTGTGGGTGTTGACGCAACATTGAAAAAATGCAAAAAAAGGTAAAAAAATCTTATTTTTGAGCGGGTTTTCTCTTATGACTTGAAAACTATCAACTTTTCATAAATAACCTTCCTATTCAAAATGAAAGAACATAAAATGTCCTACAAATTTTACTGTTTAGGTTTTCTTCTCCGACGAATCGTTCAGGCTCAAGAGCTAGTTGAAAATTGTAGTATTTAAAGCTGTCTTCGCAAAAACCCAATTTTACCCTCCGAAACTCGAATTTAGGCTATTATTAAAGACTATCATTTTCTCCTACTTTTAAGTGGAATACAATGTAGACTGGTTTCAACTGTTCTGCCAATCTCCAGTAATAAAAAATATTAGTTAAAATAAATTTTAAAAAATGATATACTATGTTTTTAAAACGAACTAAAAAGTATAAAAAATTTCTCCAACCCCCATAGAGATTTATAAGCCATACAGATTCCGAACTTCTTAAAGATTGTTCTGAATTTGTTTTTTTTTTTTAACTGTAAATTTTTAATAGCTATAAAAATACTTGTAAAATTAAAAACGAAAAAGTAGGACGATTGCAATAGATAATAGATGAATGAATAGTTCACCTAAGTCACTAGCAAATTTTATTTACTACAAATTATATGAACTGTGAGTTTTCTACACTCCTTACTATTATCTATTGCATGCGCCCCATGTTTTTAATCTAACAAGTATTTTCATAGCTATTAAAAATTCAGAATCACAAATTTTCAGGAAAAATTCATCAGTTTTATGGGGTTATAAATCTGTATATCTAGGAGAAACAATTTTATACTTTTTAATCCGTTTAAAAAACTTGGTATGTTAAACATTTTGTTAGTTCCATAATATTTTCTGCTTTTTAGTCTTTAGTTCTGAGCTGTATAAAGTTTCAAATCTCTTGCTCATTAAGAACATAAAAATCATGTCTGGCCAGGCCTTCGCAAGTGCAGTACAATCTCATATGTTGGCTCAAAGAACTTTGGCCAAAATAATGATTAATAAATGGACCTGTCCCCAACAATGGTGGATCAATTGGAGGCGATCTTGTGCATCATGTACAGAACATTGATTCTTTCTAATGGTTTAAAGAAGATTGTGAAAGATGTGCAAAAAGAATTCAAAGCTAAGCATCAACTGATGGCAGAACGTAGCCCCACTGCAAAGCTCTGGGTTGCATATTTTGAAATAGTGTCTTTGAAATATTTGCACTTTATTGAAGAAGCAACTGGGATCTACAACTCCAAAATCTAGCTTGTACAGGGTTTTAGCACCGACTGAAAATTCGGACTTGAAAAAGGCAAAATTTTTGTCATCGACGGAGGGTTTTTGTTACACCGTGTCAAAAGGCACCACGGCAGACATATGCAGAAGTTTCATGCAGTTATGTATCATACGTCAATTTAAACTACAAATCAAATGCCGTTGACCTTTTCGAGGATTACCCTGACGAATATTGTGAATGCACCAAGAGTATATAACGAATTAGAAGAGCATAAAGAAAACAATCTGCTGCAATATCATTTACAGAATCGATGGTGCACTCTAGTCAATTTCCTTGCAAACTCCAAAAACAAGAGCAGGTTGACATCAAATAGAAAATTTGATGGTGTAAAAATTGATTCACAGCAAGCTGTGGAGGATACTGATATCCTAATTGTCACAACAGCTCTTATGTTGTCCCTGTCAAATGAATATGTGGCAGTGATGGGACCTTTTGGTGACTTTGATTTGCCTGTGTAGCCCTGATACACAGAATGTCTTCTTTTATAAATTTGTTTTGGATATTTTGCAAATACCCATTTTGTATTTGCATGAGATAAACCCCCCCCCCCTCCATTTCAGGCAATTTTTCTACAAACTTTCATCTCTCCTTAAGATATGATCACAAACTTTTACCGGGTCCCATTATCTGAAAAACCCCTCAGCGAAAACCCTCTATCAACAACGGCTTATATTAATAATGAAATGTAATAAAATGTAATAATTTTTCAAGACTTTTTTAATTTTAACTTTTTAGTAGGTAACAAAATTTATATAATATCGGACTTTAAATAAATTTCAACAATAAAATTATTGTACTATCAATTTAGGTAACTATGGATATTATTAAAACATAAAAGCAAGAAAACTAAATTTTAATGTTGAAGTGTTATTCTTTACGTTGTGTTAAAATGCAATTTATTTTTAAAAAAATTCTACTTTTTATGTTTTAAGAAGCGTTACGATGGGGGAAACGATAACAATGAATAAAAGTGTCATAATAGAAATCATGCCCTTTGAAATCAGTTAAGGTTAGTAATTTTTTGAATTAGGAAGATTGCATGCTATGTAAATCATCTATCGTAAACATGAGAAAAGGTAATAAAAAATATATCCGTAATTTAATAGCCTACTATTATATTCAAACACAGAACTAACAAATGAAACATAAATGAGGTCGTAGACAGAGACATGAAAGAGGAGTGGACTTATTAATAAGTGGGATTCTCAATTCTATACAGAAGTAAATAGAGTAAAAAACTATCCCACACGATAAATTATAAAAGCCAGAGTAAGAATAAGGGCATGGAAAAGTCAGAGGTAAGGCTACTTAAATGTGATAGTATGTTTGAAGTCAAAAATGTATGAAAATAATTTTTTACGGGAAATTATTCATGAATAAGCTTATGTAGAAAAATGGGGAAAGTCAGGGATTTCGAGAAGGAGGGCAGCACTTTTAATGATTGCGGGGAAATGAAAAAGAGGAGGTGTAAAAAGAAAGGAGAATAAAAGTAGAGCTTAGAGGTAAGCCTACTGAAATGTGATAGTATGTTTATTGTCTATAATTTATGAAAATAAGTTGTTACAGAAATTATTCATGAATAACGGCATACAAAAGATGGGAAAAGTAAGAGAATTCCAGAAGGAGGTAAATTGTAATGATTGTAAGGAAATGAAAAAGAGGAGGTGTAAAAAAAGGAGAATAAAAGTAGAGCTTAGAGGTAAGCTTACTAAAATGTGAAAGTATGATTTATACAATTTGTGAAAATAAGTTGCTACTGAAAGTATTCATGAATAAAGGCTTTCAAAATGTGGGAAACGTAAGAGAATTCCAAAAGGAGGTCAATGATTGCAAGGAAATTAAAAGAGAACGTGTAAAAAGAAAGAAGATAAAAGTAGAGCATAGAGGTAAGCCTACTGAAATGTGAAAGTATCTCTATACAATTTGTGAACATAAATTGTTACTGAATTTATTCATAAATAAAGGTTTTCAAAATGTGAGAAAAGTAAGAAAATTCCAAAAGGAGGTCAATTGTAATGATTGTAAGGAAATTAAAAAGAGGAGGTGTAAAAAGAAGAAGAATAAAAGAAGATCATAGAGGTAAGCCTACTGAAATTTGAAAGTATGTTTATACAATTTGTTAAAATAAGATGTTACTGAAGTTATTCATGAATAAAGGCTTGCAAAATGTGGGAAAAGTAAGCGAATTCCAAAAGGAGGTCAATTGTAATGATTGTAAGGAAATGAAAATAAAGAGGTTTCAAAAGAAAAGAGAATAAAATTAGAGCTTAGAGGTAAAAGAATACTGAAATTTGAAAATATGTTTACACAATTTATGAAAAAGAGTGTTACGGAATGTTTTTATAAATAATAACTGTAATATGATCCAATTGAGGATGTTAAAGCAAGTACGATATTTTAGATGACAGTAATAAATATGGAATTAAATCACAACCTGTAATTGGACAATCCAGTAAGTAAACACATTAAATATGCACATATTGTTTATTCAAATTGGAGGATTAGTGTAAACCATGACAATTTAACATCGAACATAACTGTGGATTCGACAACTGTCATGTAGTATTACATGAGGTATTCGTATATCACAAAATTAATAAGTTATTGATAGCATTTCTTATATATTTTAGACATATATCTTGTATTTATCTTATGCTATATAATTTCATCGTTAGTTAATTTGTGTTGCCTAGTTTGTAGGAACTCGTTTCAGTTTGTGTTTGTTGATGGAAAATTATGCACGAATAATTGTAATGTTACAAGGAAGGATGTAAAACCAAATAAAAAAATCACAACTAGCTTCAATAGTAAACACAATAAATGATACTCATGCAAAATAGTATTTACCTAATTTGGACGTTTAATGTTAACCATGACAATTTTACATTGAAAATAGATTTGGATTCGGAAAGTATTAAACAATGTTCAGATAATATTACATGAGGTATTAGAATATCACAATTAATAAGTAATTAAATTAATATCTTATGTCTTTTAGACATAAATCTTGTATTTATCTTATGCTACATCATTTCATCGCTAATTAATTTGGGTTGCCTAGTTTGTAGGAAATCGTTTCAATTTGTGTTTTTTAGTAGAAAATTATGCACGAATAAATGTAATTGTACAAGGAAGGGTGTAAAAATAAGATATCACAACTAGCTTTTATAGTAAATACACAATAAATGCTACCTATGCAAGATATTATTTAACTAAATTGGACGTTTAATGTAAACCATGACAATTTACATTGGAAATAACTTTCGATGTGGAACATATTAAACAATGTTCAGGTAATATAACATGAGGTATTAGAATATCACTATTAATAAGTATTAAAATAATTTCTTATGTCTTTTAGAAAAAATCTTGTATTTAACTTATTCTATATAAATTCATCGTTAATTAATTTGGGTTGCCTAGTTTGTAGCAACTCGTTTCAATTTGTGTTTGTTGATAGAAAATTATGCACGAATAATTGCAATGTTACAAGGAAGGATGTAAAACTAAAAAAGATAAGTTGTATAACTAGCTTCAATAGTAAACACAATAAATGATACTTATGCAATTATTATTTACCTAATTTGGACGTTTAATGTTAACCATGACAAATTTACATTGAAAATAGATTTGGATTCGGAAAGTATTAAACAATGTTCAGGTAATATAATATAACAAGAGATATTAGAATATCACAATTAATAAGTTATAAATTAATTGCTTATATCTTTTAGACATAAATCTTGTATTTATCTTATGCTACATTATTTCATCGATAATTAATTTGGGTTGTCTAGTTTGTAGGAACTCTTTTCAGTTTGTGTTTGTTAATGGAAAATTAAGCACGAATAATTTTAATTGTACAAAGAAGGATGTAAACAAAAATAAGATATCACAACTAGCGCTCAATAGAAAACACAATAAATGATACTCGTGCAAAATAGTATTTACCTAATTTGGACGTTTAATGTTAACCATAACAATTTTACATTGAAAATAGATTTGGATTCGGAAAGTATTAAACAATGTTCAGGTAATATAACAT
>JAGFPH010015841.1:1097-20437 GCA_018207615.1 Philaenus spumarius
AAAAATCTTTTGCCGCAATTAATGTAAGCTGAAACCCCCCCCCCCCCTCCTATATTCTGGGCTAAATATCCCAACATGCTGTTTCGCAACAAAAAGTTACCCGGTTAGTTACCCTCGTGTAGGCCCCACATGCAAAGCGCGCTCGGTAAATTTTTAAAACTTATTTGTTTCTTCATAGCATTTATGAAATTGTGTATTATATTCTAAAGCGATAATTTTTAAAACATTATCGATTGATGTAGAAAATAATGAGTAATTATAAAATATTTGTTTTATTAATTGCCTTCACATCCATTCCAACAGTGCTCAACAACATCAGCTTTTAATAAGAATTAAATTTTGTCCCAAATGTTCAGCTTCAAATAAATTTCTGTTCGAGTTTAAACATCCACATTACAAAAAATAATTAACATTCATTTCAGAAATCACTAAGATCCTACAAATAGATACAAAATAACCAAATTTCGTTCTTACCGGATTATGAAACTTTAATGAAACTTCCTATACCGACAAATTTTCTGAATCAACCGGCTCTAAAATGCCAATAATTTCAAGAGTAATATTAAACTAATACATAAAAATAATTTCTTCAGGTCGATGATATTTTTCATCTCAGATAATAGGTCTAAATTAAGGCTCATCTTCAAGAATTTACGAATCACATTGATTTTATTTACTTTTACTTTCTCCCCCTATACCATAGTATATGGAGAACGTATTGTATTCGTCAAAATTTTCGAGTTTGAGTTTTTGGTGGAAATATCCGTTTTTTATCCCCCTGAACCTAAAAAAGTGGTTTTTCGGAGTGATGTCTGTGTGCGTGTCTGGGGGGGGGGATGTTTGTGTGTGTGTCGGGGTGTGTGTGTGTGTGGATGTTATCAGACCTAGAGCCTAAACCAGTCGTACGATTTTGATTAAATTTGGTATGGAGGTACTAATCCACGGTATCTCAGGTATTTTTTTCATTTTTGTGAATTTTTTATTTTTAAGGGTAATTTTCCCATAAAACCCCTTAAAATAACGGAAAAATAAACTTTTCTCAAAAACGGCTCTAACGATTTTGATTAAAATTGTATAGTTTATTAGGGACCTAAAGGACTATAAACTATAAAATTTTAATCAAAATCGTTCGAGCCCTTTTTGAGAAAAGTTGGTTTTTCCATTAATTTATGGATTTTTATAGGAAAACTACTCTTGGCTTCATGAAATAATATTTTTTTATTAAGTTCCTATAATGAGGGAGAAAGTATGTGTCAGTTTCCTGATACCTTTTATTTTAAATCAGTATGGGCTAAACACATTGTTATTTAGAATGTATCCGCGAGTGAGAAATACAAGTTTGAGCGAGTTACCTACTTGGCTTTTATATTGATATCATTGGCATCCTTTCCTCCCTTAGTCCTCCAGAAAGGCCTGTAGCAACAACTAAAGTCATCTTCATCAGAGATATTGTAAGCCGACAATACCGATCTGTTTATGTAGAGCGAAGTCAAATTAGACTCGACCAGACTCAGCGCCTCCCTGCTGTTATTGTTTACTTTGTTGTCGCAGACGATCTGTGGTTCGCTGTATACGTACTGCTTGATGGATCGGTCAAACGGGTCCAAGTCTGGGATTCTGCATCCGATTGTGTCTACTAGAAATCCACCCTGAGTCGAATTATCTGAAAACAATGTACATTCATTACACGCTGGGATCTAAAATTAGTATACAAACCAGAAAGGGTTATTTATTTACTAAGAAGCCAGCCTTGATGAAGCTATTTGTAACCAACATTTATCTTACATAATAAATATATTCATTTCATAAACATTGCAGGTGCTAATTAGTCACCAACGGCCCCCACAACATCGGTAGACCCGGGATGCTTAATATTGAGGTTGCTATTCGTGGCACTTTCAGGTCTGAGTGTAAGATATTTTTTCCTTCAAAACATTTGTTCCGTTGAGTCACTGACCGTTTGAACTGGGAAGGATGAAGCCGTGCTATAAAGGTTCCGTTGTGTAAAACGACTTACTACTGAGGTTGAACACTTGCTGTAAAGGTTCGGTTTCGCAAAAAGACGTGCTATAGAGGTTTTTAAAATAGTAATAGTCGTGCTATCATTAACATTAAGGGTCTGCTGTAGTGGCAGCCATCTTGGATTTTTATCCCATAAGAGCAATGTTAAATTTCAAACCATTTATTTCGTTTATTTTTTATCATAAAATTGTTTGCAAGATCTCATTTTAAGCACAGTCACAATACGCATCCGTCTTGCAATTTACATTTTTTTTAAATGCTTTTGATTTTGACATTTTGTAAGTACAAAGTTTGAATTTTGTTCCTAACACACTAAGAAATTAATACCGAAAAATAATTTGCAAGAAGGATCCGAAATTGTATAAAGAATATTCAGTTTTTTTTTCAACACTCAATTACAAAAGATAGACTTATAAAATGGTTTGAAATGAGGCAATGTCAGCGCAAGAAATTGCACTGTTTAGATAGGGATATAGTGAGAGGCGTTTGCGTTCCGGTGGATTTCTCGTTTACTGGAGCAGACCCTTAAGTGTTACTGCAACCTCAGGGGAATTAGAAAAATGCGCTTGTTAACGAGGAAGGCTTGTTTGAGGGTCTTGTTAGCGAGTTTCTACTGTATAATAAATATGAACATTGGGGATGGGCTAAGGTACAAATTAAGAATATGGACACAGATGCCAACTTACAAGCTGGAAGAGTAAAGTTATATTGTAAAATGAAATCTATGTTTAAATAGAAATTACTCGGTGTGTGTACTTCACAGTTTCAGATCATTGAGAGTTTAGGTCGAGCCAAGGATGAGGAACGGATCTCAAAATTTTTCGTTTTAAAATATTTTCATTTTATTTTACCAGAAAAAGTCAATGAAAATGTTAATAAATCTACAAAATTCTCAAAGTGAAAATTTCTACTGGCTGCAAATTCTAACTATTGTGGTATCTTACGTAAATAACACTTTTACTTTCTCCACCCTATACGTAGTATATGGAGAAAGTATTGTTTTCGTAAAAATGTTCGAATTAGAATTTTCAGTTGAATTATCTGTTTTGGTGCTCCCAGAACCCCAAAAAATTGTTTAGTGCAATTATCTGTGTTGGTGCTCCCTGAACCCAAAAATATTTTTAGTGGAATTTTTTGTTTTGGTGCTCCCTGAACCCAAAAAAGTGTTTTTAGAGTGGTGTCTGTCTGTCAGTCTGTCTGTACGTATACACGACCAGAGAGGACACTATTGGTCCGATTTTCATGAAATATCTCCGGGCGTTTTTTTTCATTTTTTGGAATTTTTAATTTTTAAGGGTAATTTACCCCTAAAAACCCATAAAAAACGACAAAAATGCAAATTTCTCAAAAACGGCTCTAACGATTTTGATCAAATTTTCAGTATTTATAGTGCTTAAGATGCCAAACAAAATGACACCACCCGCTTTTATCAAAACTTCGGCGTTTTATAATTATGGGGAAATGTTTAAAAATAAACAAGTTTGTGTTGTCAATCTAGCATCGCGGCGGCGGCCGCACGGGGTAGCACCACGGTAGCGAGCACGGCCAGTAATTCAAAGGTCGCGCGATCGAATCCCACCTGGGACAATAATTTTTTTATACGATTGACGTAGGTAGAATATTATTATTTTGTTTTGTTCTAAAAAGTAGTAAAAAATAAAATGATTAAAAACAATATTATTTTGACTACAGTAAGTTGGGAGAAAGTTTGTGTCAGTTAACTGATACCGTTTATTTTACTAATTAAAATGGATTTAGTTTTAATAAATATCACAAAAGTAAAATCGAGACTGATATATTTTCGTTCCAAAATTTTATATCAAGGTACAGTTGATATTAGTCACGACTAAAGATACAGTTATTTGTGTTTTAAGGGAGTAAAGTATCAGTTTGACGCCACAAAAGGAAGTGTTACCGCACGACCGCAGCGAGGACAGTAATTTCCTTGAGGACGACTAAAATCATTTCCTCCAGTAAAACCAACAACATTTTTCCTTCAGCTGCAGTTTTTTAAGTTTTACTAAATAATTTGCATTTTACTACGGAAGAAACTTTATTAAAACATGGACATTCATATTTACAAAAACAATTGAGGTTATGGTTATGCCAAGAATACACAGACACGGAAGTTCATTGATGCATTGTTGTTTCAGCAGCTGTTTTACCAACATATGATTTAGCGGGCGGAAAAGTGCCCATAAAAAAACATTGACTATAGGCGGGCGAGAAAAAAAAACTCGATGCTTTTTATATGGACACTTTTCCGCCCTCGGATGATAAGTTGTTCTTTTTACCCTTTTAATGAGGCAGAAATACCTCTTGAAGTAGGTGGAGGAAAGTTTGTTTCGTTAGTCGCGTTAGAGAAATTGAGTGCGCTGTTTTTAGAAAGGTCTGACCAGCGGGGATTGCTAGAACGATGAATTGCCTCAACAATTATCAACAATAATTTCGTTATAACATAATTTATTCTTTGAAAGGCTGTTTTGAATAGTCCAGACAAAAATAATTGTAAGCGCTCCACTAAATCCAAATCGGACATTCGGGATTTTAATATGTATTTTTTATTAAATAATTACATAATTACATTTTACAAAGTGTCTGGTATATACGTAGAAAATATTATAGTAATTAGTACAGATAATTAACAAACAAAATTTAAAAAAATTAACCTTGCTGCATGCACTAAAGTGGAAACATTCCCACTTAGGGGAGTTAAGCCAGGCTGGGACGTAATTGCCTTTTCTCCATAAATAAATATATCTTCGGCTACCGTATTAAAAGAAAAAAAAAAACAATTTGTGATTGAGCAAGAGATCGTGGAAAGAGTAGGCCTATGTAAGGAAACTAACCTGTATGGAAACGAGGGGTGAAGATAATCGAACTTTCTCTCTGTATATCGATTTGTAGTAAGATCCAAATGCAAGGCAGAAAAAGTGCTAGCACCAAAACTACGCGTTTTGTGAGTTGGTCTAAAGGTTTGAAGATCATGGAATATCTGCGAATAAATGCTTACACAAGTTTAATACAGCTGACAATGAAATTATAAAAAAAGTACAAGATATAAAATATTTGCAATATTTATTAGTAGTGTAATAATTATTTATTTAGTGGTTTTATTCTTTCCGAACTAAATAAATAAAAAAACACGTTTATTAATAGATAAAAACAATTATAACAATAATACATACTTAATAAATGGTTATTTTAAATAAATTTAAACGAATGCTATATACAATACAATAACGATTGTCTCATGTACATACAAACTTATGAAACCAGTCTAATAAAAAAGCGTTGATCTACCGTATTAAAAAAAATCTAAAATATATTATAAT
Source organism: Philaenus spumarius (assembly GCA_018207615.1). Lineage (NCBI taxonomy): Eukaryota > Metazoa > Arthropoda > Insecta > Hemiptera > Aphrophoridae > Philaenus > Philaenus spumarius. The sequence goes on from JAGFPH010015841.1 coordinate 6,455, forward strand.
CTATTAATAAGTCCTGTCCTCAAAATAAAAGTAGAAATAAATCAACACTATGTAACACTCTTTGATGTGAAAATATATCCAAAATAATTCATGGTAACCGGTATTTATATTAAATGTATAATACTACTATGCATGTTGTACATCTATATATATATTATATATTAACTAAATTACAAGTGAAAAAACATGGACCAAGACCGGGATTTGAACCCAGGACCTTTGCCTTGGTCCATGTTTTTTCACTTGTAATTTAGTTAATTTAAACCTTGCTGAGGAAGCGTGTAAGCAGGTAATTTATTACAAATTAAAAATAATATTATATATATTATCATAATCATACCGTGTTTGGTGTAATTTTTCTTGGAATTGCACTAAGTTCACGAATATACTGATGTCAGTAATTAAATTGTAAATTTTAAAGAAGTAGCAATTACACACTGAGAGCCCCAGTGTATGAATCATGTGGGACGGATGGCAGGTACCACACGGAAACGAATGGACTATAGCCATTGAAGAAACAACACTATATATATCAAAGCCCACTAAAGAATACCGTTGCGAGACGGCCAATAGGAAGGGCGCGCACATCTGCTAGCCTCGAACACTCCTGGTATTTACCGCTCGAGGATTGATCGCACAGTTTAAAGAACTATAAATGCGTTGAGTCAGCCGCAGTCAGTTAGAAGCGTGGGAAGAACGCGACAACGTCGCACTACTGCGATTGGAGCGTTCAATTTCTCGGTGTACACAAGCCCGTCCCTCAACGGTATTCTTTCGTGGGCTTTGATATAGTGTTGTTTCGTCAATGCTATAGTTCAGTGTTTACAAATATTGTACCTATACAAATATGCTCATCTAGTGTAATTGATTTAATAGTGACCAATTTTACCAACTTAATAATCAAATAACTCTAAAATGAAAAACATCTTTACTTGAAAACTAAAATAAACTAAAATCTGTCGTCCAGAACATGTTTCAAGAAAAGTCGTCTTCACCACCGTCATCACCGAGAGAACTCGGGCTAACCATGGCACTATTTTACTGACCACTTTTTAACCTAATTATCCACTTCAGGTTATATTTTGAGGTGAAAATTTGAGGTAACTCAATCTCTGTTACCAAAGTTAAACTTTAGCTCTTGGTAATGGGTGTGATACTGAGGACTACACTTCAAACGTGCATTTCTTATTCAAGTTTAACAATCTGTTTACAAACATAATTAAGAAATGATAGGCCTCAACAAAGATCGACGTGTTTTTTCATCAACTCCCATCATTTTAACGTCGCTCTTATAATATTGGCATTTATTGCAGTGGCGCACCGACGCAAGGGGGACTAATGGAACCTGCCCCCCCCCCACGCGCAGAAGGTATTTTTAGTAATCTGCATTCTATTTCAAACTAATCGATCGTTGAAAACGTAGTCGATATTCAATTAAAAATTACATTTATGAATGAATTTGTGATGTGATCACGAAAAAATAATTGTTCTTTTAGAAATAAATATGATCCCTACCAACCCTATCCTACGCAATCGTGATTTTCTAACAGTGATGTTAACACAAGATGGCAAATTTTTGAAACAAACGTTTTAGAAAATTAAATTTTCTATAATTTTTATACGAAACTTTTTTTTCTAGGACGCACCCAACTGAAGTTATTTTAAAAAAACCGGAATTTGGCCACCATTTCCCAAGATGGCGGCGTAAGCTCAAAGTGGTGGGGGTCGCAAACTTAGTATGTTTTTTAGGATGTCAAAAAAAAGAAGAGCTGCATGGTACGTCCAAGCCCGCCTATATATTAGGCAAAAAGAAGAAAAAAAAAGGATATCAAAAAGAACTATATTACCAAGTTTAATCTCTCCCGCATTTTGTTTTAGGTAATTTCATTTTTAACTCCCTGCTGCCTGGGCTGTTACCCCATTTTACATATATAATCAACTTTGTCCTGACTGACATAATCAACAAAACGCAAAAACTAAAAAAGATAAAATACGAAATTTTCAAGGGAAATCCGTGGACCCAACACCCTGCTAATATAGTATAAATTAATTTTCGCTAGACATACCCGTCATTACTACGGCCATAGCACCAGATTAGGTTAGGTACCATGCTATATAGTAACTTACCAATTAGTTCTAACCAGACGTATAAGACTGACTGACAGACAGACAAGACAGAAGGGCAAGATAGACTGATAGACAGACAGTGGGACAGACAGATAGACATACAGATTGACAAGATAGACAGATAAGACATATAGAAAAGATTGCCAAGACATATAGATAAGATTGACAAGACATATAGATAAGACAGACAATACATATAGACAAGACAGACATACAGATTAAAAATATAGACAGACAAGACATACAGATAAGACAAGACAAGACATATAGATAATACAGACAAGACATACATAGACAAAAGAGACAGACAAGATATACAGACAGACAAGACATATAGACAAGACAGACAGGCAGATGGATAAAATAGACAGACAGACTGGCAAAACAGACTGAAAGATGGACAAGGCAGACATACATTGAAAATATAGACACACAAGACATATAGATAAGTCAGACAAGACATATAGACAAGACAGACATACAGATTGACAAGATCGACAGACAGATGGACAAGATAGACAGACAGACAAGACATAAAGGCAAGACAGACAAGATACATAGACAAGACATTCAAGACTTATAGGTAAGACAAGAAAGGCAGACCAGTCATATAGACAAGATAGACAGATATACAAGACATATAGACAAGACAGATGGACAAATTAGACAGACAGACAAAACAGACAGACAGTTTGGAAAGACAGACATACAGATTGACAAGCTAGACAGACAAAACATATAGATAAGTCAGACAAGACATATAGGCAAGGCAGACATACAGATTGACAAGACAGACAGGCAGATGGACAGGACAGACAAGACAGAAAAGACGGATGGACAAAATAGACAGACAGACAAGACATATAAATAAGACAGACAAGGCACACAGACAGTTGGACAAGATAGGCAGACAGACAAGACACATATACAAGACATTCAAGACTTATAGATAAGACAAAGGAGGCAGACGAGGCAGACAAGACAGACGGACAAGATAGGCAAACAGACAAGACAGACAGACAGATGGACAAAATAGACAGACAGGCAGACAAAACCGATTGACAGTTGGGCAAGACAGACAAACAGATGGACAAAATAGACAGACAGACAGATAAGGCATATAGGCAAGACAGACAAGACAGACAGATGGACAAGATAGACAGACAGACAAGACATTCAAGACTTACAGATAAGACAAAGAAAGCAGACAAGACATAGAGGCAAGGCAGACAAGACATGTAGACAAAACTAATAGAGAAGACATATATACAACAAAAGATAAACATCCATTTTAGTTTAAAGATAACGTGTGTCCGACATTTCCTAGGCCTAAACAGATTGTGTGTGTGTGACATTTCTTATCTTCGAGATAACACGTGATGATATTTGTATTTTATAGAGAGCGCGTGTCTAACATTTTTTAGGTTAATGATAGCTTGTGTCCGACATGTTTAGGTTTAGGTTAAAGGTACTGCTCGTCCGATATTTTCGTAGTCCCACAAGAACCCATGCTACCGCTCAAGTCATCAACACACGTCAGACGCAATCCCATAAGAGCTCATGTTACGGATATCCTCCCGCCTACTCATAATCCATCATAATACGGAACTGAGCGAGTATTGCGTAACTGATTTACGTATGGTTTTGTTTTCAAATTATGTTACTCGATAAACCAGGGTTTAGATTTACATTTACCAACGATGTTGATGTAATGTATAATAGTCGGGGAGTAGGCCTATGTGGAAAAATGCTTATCCATATCAATATTCCAAAAAGGTAAACTATGTATATTTGATTCTTTGTTACCGTGTTTGGGTTAATCTTAGAAATTACTGAATATATTTGGAAAAATCTTACACGAGTTGATAATTTGGACTTTCCGGAGTAACAAGTGTATTAATAACTAGCTGAAAACCCATGCTTCGCTACAGGGAATTTGTTTTTACTACGTCATTATCACTATGATTCATAATTAATTGTAATACTTTTCTCTCATTTTCTTTCATCTATTATTTCACGAAAGTGAATTATAACATTTATATTCAATTAGTTTGGTACTTATTGTTCACTGGTTGCCCGAAAATCGTCTTCGTCACTGTATGTGTGCTGATTCAGAGTGAAGAGCGTCTTCTTTTACAACCGCTAAATCTACAGACTGGTAAATTACAGTCTTAGCTGGATGTTTACAGATCACCCAGACACGTCTTCAATATGAAAATGCATAGATCGGGTTAGTTTTGATCAGATTACGTTCAAAATATTTTCATAAAATTAGAAGTGCCAAATTTCAGCTCTCTAGCTTTAAGGAAATAATACCAATTAATATTTATTGATTTAGGGGTTGTTATTACTTTTTCACCCCTTAATAAAATTTGAAAATGGTTTATTTATCTGTGTGTTGTTTATCTTGTAAGAAATATTTACAAAATTTCAGCTCTCTAGCTTTAAAGAAAGTATAAAAATTTATATTTATTGTTTTTAGGGGTTGTATCACATTTTCTCCCCTAGTAGCACGTAACGAAATGTAAAACTGGTTTACTTTTTCTATGTATTGTGTAAGAAATAAATGTACAAAATTTCAGCTTTCTAACTTTAAGGAAAGTATAACAAACACTATTTATTGTTTAGGGGTTGTTTCAACCCTTAAATGGAAAATATTTTAAAATCCTTTTGTTTTTGTTCTCCTTTAACGCCTATGAATAACATGTGTACCAAATTTTACGTTCCTAGGCGGTATGGTGTTTGACATATATAACAAACAATATTTATTGTTTTAGGGGTTGTTCAATTCTTAAAAGATAAATATTTTTAAATCCCTTCTTAGTACTCTTTTAGCACCTATGAGCAATATGTGTATAAATTTCACGTTCCTAGGCGGTATTTAAATAATACTTATAATTTTAAGGGTTGTTACTACATTTTCACTTAGCAGAACGTGACAAAATGTAAAATTGGTTTATTTATTAATATGTATCTTGTAAGAAATAAATATAAAAAATTTCAGCATTCTAGCTTTAAGGAAAGTATAACAAACAATATTTATTGTTTTAGGGGTTATTTCAACCCTTAAAGGAAAAGTATTTTAAAATTCTTTCTTAGTTCGCCTCTAGCTCCTATGAGCAATATGCGTACCAAATTTCACGTTCCTAGGAGGTATTCAATTAATATTTACAGTTTTAGGGGTTGTTACTACATTTTAACCCTTTAGCAGAACGTCACAAAATTTAAAACAGGTTTACTTTTTATATGTATCGTGTAAGAAATACATGTACAACATTTTAGTTTTCTAGCTTTAAGGAAATTATAACAAACAATACTTTTTAGGGGATGTTTCAACCCTTAAATTTCAAATATTATAAAATTCTTTCTTAGTGCGCCTCTAGCTCCTATGAGCAATATGCAACCCAAATTTCACGTTCCTTTCGACTTCACGTAGGACTTTTGAGATATATAAAAAAAATGTTTATTTTTAGGGGTTGTTTCAACCCTTACAGGCCAATTATTTAAAAATTCTTTCTTAGTTCGCCTCTTGGCCCTGTGGCAATACATGTACCAAATTTCACATTCCTAGCAGGTAAGGTTTTTGAGATATATAACAAACAATATTTATTGTTTTTAGGGGTTGTTTGAACCCTTACGTGCCAAATATTTTAAAATTCATTCTTAGTGTGCCTCTAGTGCATATGAGCAATATGTGTACCAAATTTCACATTCCTAGGAGGTAAGGTTTTTGAGATATATAACAAACAATATTTATTGTTTTAGGGGTTGTTTCAACCCTTACAGGCCAAATATTTTAAAATCCGTTCTTAGTGTGCCTCTAGTGCCTATGAGTAATATGTGTACCAAATTTAAAATTCCTAGGTGGTATGGTTTTTGAGAAACTGTGTTAGGTCAAAACTACCCCTAAACCCCCAAAACTACCCCTAAATATATGAATATCAAAATGAAATTTCTTTAGTTTTCCTATTTACATCACAAAGTATACACATGCTAAATTTCATCTCTCTAGTTGCATGGGAAGTGGGAGAATTAGTGATGATGAGTGAGTTAGTGAGTGAGTGAGTGAGTGAGGGCTTTGCCTTTTATATGTATAGATAATATCAGAGAACCAAACCTGCAGTGAATAATATTATAAAATCTTTGATCAAGTCTTATACTAGAGCCATATTATATGGTTGTAAGTGAGGCTGGGGAATTTATACTGGAACCTTTAACATTGTGCATAAATCTCTGAATAATGGGAGAGGTGTTGGGGTTTTCTACTTACTTGAAGTTTTTTAGAGGCGTACTGGTTTTAAAAATAGGTGATCTTAAAACGTTCAATAGTTATCGACCCATATCGTGTATTCAGGATTTAAGAAAATAATAAAGAAACAATTATATGATTATTTTGAGAACGGACAGTGGTTGAGTAATTACCAATTTGGATTTCGTAGAAGCAGATCATTGAATCAGATGCTTGCAGCACAGTTAATCCAATGCGGCCTGAGCAAGGCATTCGACCAAGTCGGACATCATGTTTTGTTGTTTTAAGGTTTGCTAAGGAATTTACCGTTTTCAAAAATGTATTACCTAAATTATTGTAAATAGAGGATAGAAATAATAAAACGTGAATTCCCAAAAATTTTAAGGTCTCAAATTGAAGTACCTCAGAAGTCGTTTCTGGTCCCTATCATTTTCTTGATTTTGATAATGATTTAAGCAGTGTAATAAATGTAATTTCATATAGCCTACTACAGTGTCGGTTGACGATACATATTTCTTTGCAGCTATACAGATTTTATGTAATTGGATTAAGCAGCATTTAAGCCTCCAAGCGAAGACATTTTCTGGTTTCAGAATAATGGGCTTTATTTAAATGGAGAAAGGTACAAAAGATGATAGGACCTTTAAAATTTGTTTCCTGATGTGCAAATGCTAAATTTGTCAAAATGCTTGGACTAAACATAAACTCCTTATTTTTTTTTTTTTTTTTATTTTTATTTTTTTTTTTTGAAGGAACATATTAACAGTTTTTGTGGAAATTTATCCAGAGTGTTTTTTTGTTAATAAATTCAAAAAGGTCATAGGTGCTTAATATCGCCTTTGATTTTATCAACTATAATGAGGTACCGTACTTCCTTTACATCTGTGGCATTGGAGCAGCCTAGGCGTTGAGAAAGTTCTAACTCTACAAAAGGAAGCTGTAGTATTGGAATCCTTTCTAGTACTCGTGGACTATATATTTATCTTTTTTTATTTTCGAACCTTAATCTAATTTTCTTTATAAAAGCAACGTTGGCCAACAACTAGAATATATATATTGAAATCAAAATCTAGATATATTATATACACACAACATACAAGTATCATTTTCTAAAACTGTATTGATACCCTTGCATTATCAAGTTATATACTAGTATAAGGCCGCCTTCACACGAAGCCACTTAGCAGCGCTTCTCGGTGGTTGGTTCTCCCTTCACACGTAGCCACTTAGCAGCGCTTCTCGGTGGTTGGTTCTCCCTTCACACGTAGCCACTTAGCAGCGCTTCTCAGTAGCCGGCGTTGTGGCGCTGCTACGGCCGTTGTGTCGCTTCTCGTTGCTATGCTAAATTTCAATGTGTGCATTACTAGAAAATAGGTAACTATCGCATTCCCGACTATCAGTCGTTGTAAGTGTTATCCTTCAAATACTTTCTGAAATTTTAAAGCTAACAAATGCTTTTACTAGGCTATATAACAACAACAAATTACAATTTAATGTAAAGAAACAATTTCCATAATAAAACAGAATTGTATAAGAACAACTGCTAATTAACTAAATGCAATTGTTTATTGTTATTTAACCCTAGAAGCGGCAATGTTAAATTTTTACGGAATTTTGTGTGTTGCAAGTATATTTTTAAAATTCGCCAAATAGGCCTATAGTAATTTTATAGCTTTTTTACAGAAAAAATACAAAGAATTCATATGTGCAACTAAAACATTAATTGATGTAAAATTAAAAACGTTATTAGGCCAGGAAGCAAAATAATGTTCAGTAACGGAATAAATTTAAAACTTTAGGCCTACATAAAAATTAGTGCAAATTTTTTGTATTTTTTTTTCAAAATAGCCTACATGCAAATTTTGTAATTTAGTTCTAAATAGAGGTGTATAAAATATATGTCAATTTCAAAACTGTTGTTTAGTAAGCACCATTTTTTATATTCGTACTACAAAACCGCTAACAAAAATACAGGCCTTTTTTGAAACACTAATTAGGAATATTTTTATATGCTTTACCCAAAAATACAATTTTATAGTACAAAGTTGTAAAGACTAAATTATAAAATTAATTGAACTGTATACTTGAAAATTTAAAAATTACCTTATTTTATAAATGTGTTTCACTTTGTTTCACTAAATTAATACAAATTACGCTAAACTCTCTCTTATGTGTACTATACATTTGCAATCTTATTGCTGTATTCTAAATGTTTAAGATCCCTTATAGCAGGCCAATTCTCCACTTCATTTATAAAATCTTCAATGTTAATTTTTTCCGTTATGTCATTCTCAGACGCCATTTCTTCAATAAATAAAACTTTCGCACGTCTGCAAGTTTCAACTGATCAATCAAGACTGATTGATATTGTGTTAACGCCGGCCAGCAGCGCTTCGACGCGCTACCGGTGGCGCGTAGCAGCGCTGCTACGCGCCACGCATCGCTTCTCTTCCGAGCGACTAAAAAAGTGGCGACGTGTGAAACCTACCATTTAAAACTATGTTTCGACATCAGCAGCGCTACTTTTAATCGCCGAGATCTGTGGCGAAGTCAAATTCCGTAACAGGCAGTCGCGCTTCTAATTTAGTGGCTGTGGCGGTGTGTGAAACCTTCCATTTATTTCTAGCTTTAGTCGACGGAAGCGCTTCTTAGTGGCGCTGCTAAGTGGCTTCGTGTGAAGGAGCCCTAAGGTAACTTTGTACTTTATTTTAAATCTACTCATGTGTTGTACTTGATACTTGTAAATATAAACAGAACTTTATAGTTAATTAAAAGGGAGGGCTTTTCAATTGTTTTTAATTTTAATAGTAAGGGAGGGATTTTCTGTTGTTTAATATAACAGGGGGAATTTCTTTTTTCTTTAAATAATTGTAATGCAAATTAAGGGCATTATATTTTATACTTAAGAGCATATAACTTAATCTAAAGGAGTATACATCTTGTTTTATGAATAAACAGAATTTGTTGTTCAAACTTTGGTTTACCGAATTTAACCCAAAGAAAATCATTATTTAATCTTATGTAAGTGATTAGCTGCATATCAGCAGTTGGATTTGATTTATCGCAAAGGTAAGAATGTTTTTGTATTTAGGTTTGACATGTCCAGTCTTTAGGGCCTAGCACACTTCCAAATTTTTAAATTATCGTAGACTGGCACATGTTTTTAACAGATAACACTGCTGATTCGGATCAAAAGCTTATCAACACATTTACATTCATTACCATATCAACCAACGTAGCAAATTTACAATCAGTTTATTTATATTACAATCAACTGCATTTTTAGGTTAGGTTAACAAAATAAAATCAATTACAAACAAAAATCAAAGAAAATGTGTTATAATTCAATTAAAACATTTGTTGTTACATATTATGAATAAAACAGTCGATTTGGATCAGAAGCTTAACAAAATTTTAGTTTAGGTTAATACCGAACCAAAAGACGTTTATTGAAAGCATTAACATTTATTTAACATAGCAACCAACTTGGCAAATTTAGAATCAGGTAATTACTCTTTGCAACTGACATTTTTTTAGATTAGGTAAAAACAAACACAAACAAAAATAAACGAAAAAGGCTTTTTGTATAATAAGTCAAACATCTGTAGTTACATATTTACATATTATATTGTTTCCTTTAGTTGAAAATATCAAAATTTGTATGAATTGTTGATTATTGATTATTTAAAAATTAATTGTGGAATCGGAATTGTTGGGTATGGCACGTTTCTATTTCAATCTGTCTTACATTATGCACACCCTCCCCCCCACTTTACTTAGATACAAGTGCCTCTGTCCTCATCAACAGTAATTTGCGTGAAAATATCAGCGTATACAATAATCAGTTTGTATTGGATTCGCCATGAGTAGCGGTCGAGACCTTCCATAAGATTAACATTGAAACTTTGAGGGCCACTGGGGCGTAGCCCTAATGTCCTAGGACTTCGGTAAATGGCCTAAAACCTTTCCAGGGTTAACCTGTGTTACTATGCAAAATTTCAAAGCAATCGGATGAACGGTTTGGTAACGCATAAAGGACAAACCTACAAACAGACAAACGTACAAACAGACGGACATACATTGAATTTTATATATATAGATAATAGTTAATATGTTCTATAAAGGCCCCCCAAAATAAATAGTAAATAATTATTTGGTTAAAATACTTGGTTATTGAAACAAATATGCGGATTAGCCATGATTTATGTTTGAAACAGTTCCATTGAAAAATTTCAGAAATTTTTTGTCTGTTTCTGAGATAATAGGATATTTCAACTAAATTATTTTTGTTTATTATTTCACCATTAGAATATATATTTAACACTTCTTAAACTACGTTTTACTAGGTAACAAAACTTGTTATTAACATTTTTGCTACTAAAATTTGCTATTGACACGATTGTTACTAACATTGTTATTTATTTGTTACCTAGTGTAATCACGGCTCGACAACAAAATAAGAATCCACGTATATATATCCGCTAATCCCCTTGTGTAAATAAAATTACGTGAAAACCTGCCTATTTATTTATTTGTTCATCAACTAAAGATTATGGCCTCAAGTTGGTGGGAAAATACTGAAATAAATAAATAATTTAAAACATTTGAGACAAACGAAAAAATACTACTTTTTCGTATGAAATACATTTCTCAGCCGATTGAAAATGTTCATCATTGTTGAGTGTTGGTACAATAATCAGCTGTTTACTCTAATCTGTATATTATACAGAAGAAGAAGTCATAACTCACTGATTGATTCATACAGCCAACTATGACAGATAAAGCCTTGAAAATATCAGGGTACCTCAATACGACTATGTAGAAGTACACTAAGAAATGATTTTCAAAATACAGTATAGTGAATCTATATTTCACTAAATAATGATCACTTAAAAAAATTATGATTTTAAGGGTTGCAAATGGTCAAAATATGGGGGTTCACTTCCAGTCCTTTAACAGATAAAACAGCTGTTTTGAATCAAAAGTTTAGTAACACAATTATTATTCTACAGGAGGGCTCCGCCCCCCTGCTCGCTTCGCTGGCCAACCCCCGCGGCGACTCGCGTCGAAGCAAATGCAAACATGATATTAGACCTAATATTATGCAAATAGGCCCTACTATTAGATTATAATATGCCTTATTTATTTTAATTAGGATGTAACATAATGGTTTCTTATTTTTAAATTACTTAATTTATTAAGGGTTTATTCTTTAGCTTTAATGAAAGTATAACAATCAACATTTTTACTACATTTTCACCCCTGAACAACTCTCGACAAAATATCAATCTATGATACTTTTTTTAAGTATGTTGTAAGAAATAAATGTAAACATTTTCAGTTTAATAACTTTAATGAAAATATAATAATTAATTTTTATTGTTTTAGGGGTTATCACATTTTCACCCGTTAGCAGCACGCGACAAAATGCAAATCAGTTTACTTTTTCTATGTATCTTGTAAGAAATAAATGTACAAAATTTCAGCTCTCTAGCTTCAAGGAAAGTATAACAATTAATATTTATTGTTTTAGGGGTTGTTCACAATTAAATCAAAATTAATTCTAGCCTGTGTTACTCAAAGGTAGTGCAGTTTTTTATTAGTAAAACTATTTTTTCAATTGGTTCAGCAGTTCCAGAGATTACACCCTACATACAAACAAATAAACAAACAAATTTTGTCTCTTTATAATATTGTTAATAATATCACCAAAGCTAACATGGTAAATCATGTTAAATGTTGAAATCAAATTATTTCGCATATTTATAACAGCAGTTATAATAAAGGTTAAAAGAACCAGCAAGGCTCAGGCCTACACTTTAATAAAAACCTAACCTAAAAGTTAGAAATTTAAATAACTGCTTCAGTTTGAAATCAGCTGTCAATGGAAATATTCTAGCAAAAAGCTGTTGTAGGTATCTGTTATGTTATTCAATTGGTTGCTATGGTAATAAATGTAAATAAATGTGTTGGTTTACCATTCTAGGCCTAACCTAAGAATTTTTTCCGACTAAATTTACAAATATTGAAATAAAAAAGTTTTTATCAAAATAAATTATAGCCTATGTTACTCAGGGGTAGTGTTGTAGCTTTTTATTAGTAAAACTATTTTTTAATCGGTTCGGTAGTTCCAGAGATTACCCCCTACATACAAACAAACAAACAAAAAACAAACAAATTTTACCTCTTTATAATATTAGTATAGAAAATGTGGCCTCATTCTGACGTGTGTTGAATGCATTTAAACTCAATACCATAGCAAACTGTTTTGGATCATAAACTTAACACAATTAGGTTAGGCCTATCATACTAAAACAAGACACGTTTCTTGAAAGCGTTTAGATTTATTACCATAGCAAACAACTTTGCAAATTTAGAATCAAGTAATTTTTTCACAACCAACAGTTTTTTAGGTTCGGTAATAAAACACAAAGAAAAAGGCTCACTATTACCATAATTCAAATACCTGTCAGTATTAAAATTATGCCAACTTTATTTTCTACTAGGCCTATTTGACTAGTGTGAAATACTACTTTACGGTGTCATATTCTGCAACTTGAAAATTGCCCCTCTATTTAATAAAAGTCCAAAATATCTGTCCTATCAATCGTCATTCCCGTGAAAATAACATAGTACACAATATAATCTGTTTGCATTAGTTTCTCAGCGGGAGCTCATAAGTGAGCGAAGCGAGCAAGAGGCGGAGCTCTTTAGCACCTCTATACTTACCACAATCATTAATAAATTAATTGACAAATTTACGAAATGAAACTTACATTTTCCTTAGAATCTTATTTATATGATTTCTTGAAATAATCGGTTTATTTAAACACTAGCTGACCCGTACGGCGTTGCCCGTGGTGGTTGGTACTTTCAGTCTTTTTACCGTAATTGTATTCTTTTTAAGTGTTCAGTCAGTGAGTGGTATTGGGCTTTTATATATATAGATCTTAAATAATAAAAGCACTATTGTCATAATAATAAAAGATCTGAAATTATGATTTTAGTAACTTCGATCCCCCCAAACCCCTCCTAAAATTTCGAAATTTTGCATACCCTTTCTTAGTGAGCACCTATGGCCCTAGAGGAAGCTACATACCAAATTTCGTTCCAATCCGTTCGGTAGTTTTGAAGAAATCGTGATTTAATAACTTTGATCCCCCCCCAAACCCCCCTAAAATTTCGAATTTTTCAAACCCTTTCTTAGTGAGCACCTATGGCCCTAGAGGAAGCTACATACCAAATTTCATTCAAATCCATTTGGTAGTTTTAAAGAAGTCATTTTTCAATAACTTTGATCCCCCCAAACCCTCCCTAAAATTTCGAATTTTTTCAAACCCTTTCTTGGTGAGCACCTATGGCTCTAGAGGAAGCTACATACTAAATTTCATTCCAATCCGTTTGGTAGTTTTGAAGAAGTTATTTTTTAATAATTTTGATCCCCCCCCAACTTCCCTAAAATTTCGAATTTTTTCAAACACTTTCTTAGTAAGCACCTATGGTCCTAGAGGAAGCTACATACCAAATTTCATTCCAATCCATTCGGTAGTTTAAAAAAAACGTGATTTAATAACTTTGATCCCCAAACCCCCCTAAAATTTCGAATT
>JAGFPH010015842.1:0-10730 GCA_018207615.1 Philaenus spumarius
AATAGATACAACATTAGGCTTACCTCTAATAAAATACAGTTTAAAAGAAAACAGATGATTATTGTAATGGCATTGAAAACATTTGCATCAGCTGTGCTTTGAAAAAGACGTAGAAAACGAATTTTCCCAGACTGGTGACCATTTCCAATCGATTTCTCGTGGCCAAAAGCCCCATATAAAATCAAAAAATCAAAAATCCTTAGACGGAGATTCCAGATCCATTTAGCAGACAGACAATTATCTCTCGCTTTAGAAGATAAGATATCAATATGAAATAGAAAGCAATTAAAAGATAATATTTTTATCTTTATTTTGATATATAATCTATATATATATTTATATTATAATCCAATACCACTCACTGACTCATCACGAAATCTCAAAAACCACCGAACGGATGATAATGAAATTTGGTATGTAGCTTCCTGTAGGGCCGTAGGTACTCGTTAAGAAAGGTTTTTAAAAAATTTGAAATTTTGTGGTGGTTCGGGGTCAAAGTTACTGAAAATCCCCATAAGAAATACATAGTGTAATATATTTATTGATATATATTTTCTGTTAATATACATTTAACTTTGATTTGTCTATCTGTGCAAAGCCGGATCGGGCAGCTAGTAATGTATGTAAATACAAAGTTTTAACAGATAGGCCTAAAGTTTTATAATATCATATCTAAATAATCCTTAAAAGTATACACATTTGCCGAGTTAAAAAAATAGGTGGGCCTAGATAAAGTCTGTTGTTTTTAAATGATATATTTCTGATGTTTATCTAATTAATCTGCTTGTTATTTTTTACGGGGCTTACTAGTTAAATAATAATGGTAAGAGTCTGTATAAAATGTGTAATGCAAATGACACTAAGTAATCCACCAGCTTGTTTTCACGCGAATGTGGCCAGGCAATGAGCATGAAACCCAGCTAGAAAATTGGTTTAGACTGTTAATATACTAGATTTATGTTACATTTCTTCAATAATTCTACTGTAGTATGTTAAAATATTAATTATAGTGATGTGAAAGTTTGTTTTCAACAAAAAATCTTTCCTAATAGACTTGTTTTTAGGGTATTTCCTAGTTTTATGTTAAGTTTATTTCACACTAAACCAAAGTTCGCTCAAATGAAGTTCTACTGTACTCAAAATATATCGAGTAATCAAATTACTCAAAACTAAAACAATGTAATAAACACAATTGTGTTTGTACTGTTATTTATTCTAGATGATATTTTCCAGTAGGTGTAATTGAATTTGATTTTACACACTGTAATCACAAATTACCAATAGATATTCGATAAAGCACTGAGGTGAATTTAAAACAGTTTCAAACAGTGATTCCCCGATCACAAGTTCGGTAAATAACACCACAAAACTGGTAAATACTTATTCTATGTTGTTATAGTTCTCTGATGTATATTTCGGTAACGTTACTGTCATCTGATTTAGATAATTAGTTTAATAGTCTAAATAGAGATTTTTTTCTTGATATTGAATTTGCAAGCGACATCTACAGTGACTTTAAGGCACTTAGGTATGTAAAATTCGAAAACTATCAGGCAAGGAGCTTTCGCGCAGGGTTTTTCGTTGATATTATAAAAAGTTCCGAATGGATCACGATAATTCCAATGGGACATTTGTAGAGAATTAAAAAACCTACGAAATGGTTTTTATAGATCGTGATCGGAACATTTTTCACCGAGAAAAGTTGGGAAACCACTTACAAATTAAAATTTTTAAAAGTTCATATCTTTGTTAATTTACGGCAGATCTTTCGGAAAATTATTGTTTATTGTGTGTACTTCAAACAGGCGGAAGATGAAATTTGTCACGTTAATGGTTTTTGCGCAAATGCAGTGTAAACAATTTTAGGCCATTATCTTGCATAATGCGCCCTGTTAACCAGAGTGGCCGGATTTAAATTAACCAAACAGATTCTGAAAGTAGACATTGAAACCTACAATTCTTATATTTTCGATTTTTTAGTAAGGTCGATAAAAATGCTTCTGAACATGGCGCGAAACGCTTAAACGTGAAACCGATGGCGAGAGAGGCAGAGGTAGTGGGGGAACCAGCAGCGGAGGAGAAGAGAACGGCGCGCATCAGGCTATTTGAGAACAAGTGGTTGCTTAAGTACTGTGGCTATCACTTGGTGTTAAATTCAATAACAAAATTACCCTTTTTTTTTTGCTCTATTGGCTGGGCTGTAAGATGATGGTAACTCGGTTACAGAAATGTACATCAGGGAACTTTATTTACAGGGTGTCCCAGGAAGAAACGGAGAAATTCTAAGGACTTGTTCTTCAGGTGAAAATAACAAAAAAAGTTCATATGAACATAGGACCGAAAACTCTTTGTTTCCCAGATATCCGCCATTTTGTTTTTTGTGCAAAATAATTCATATCTAGAGAATGGTTTGATTGATTGAGTTCATACTTGGCATGAAGCTTAACCTGACAATGATATATCTCAAGAAAAATAATCGATACTATCGAATCTTGCGTTTCAAAATGGCGGCTGTTTGAAAAGTTCAAACCTAAATAACTTTAAAAACCGTACATTTTAATGAAAAATGTCAAGACACCTTTTTTGTAGTCCTTTTGATTCCCTATCGGGTGGTGTAACTGTCAAAACAATCAGATGAAGGATAATAGTTAAGTTATGTGTAATAATTGGTTTGTTCAACCCGACATACTATACCAACACAGTAAACACAGCAATATTGTATGTACATTTGCCGTCATTACCTTTAACTTGGCTATTATCCTTCATCCGATTGTTTTGACAGATACACCACCCGATAGGGAATCAAAAGGGCTAGAAAAAAGGTATCTTGACATTTTTCGTTAAAATGTACGGTTTTTGAGTAACTTAGGTTTAACATTTTCAAACAGCCGCCATTTTGAAACGCATAATTGGATTTAATTGCTTATTTGTTTTTAAATATATCATTGTTAGGTTAAACTTCTTGCCAAGTTTGAACTCAATCAGTCAAATCGTTCTCTAGTTTTGAGTTATTTTGCACAAAAAACAAAATGGCGGATATCTGGGAAACAAAGAGTTTTCGGTCCTATGTTTATATAAACTTTTTTTGTTATTTTCACCTGAAGAACAAGTCCTGAGAGTTTCTCCGTTTCTTCGTGGAACACCCTGTATATAATTTGATTCTATGTCAGTAAGTGACTCACTGTTTAAAATTGTAATAAATTACCAACATTCAAAGTAAATAATTTTTAATTTAATTAAAAAATGTATCGTGTACAATATTTTGTCTTGATAGAAAAAATGCTTAGTTATTTATTCCGTATATTCGTCTCATATAATTGAGATTTATCTACACCAAATGATAATCTATATTTTAACATATTCGAATCAAACTATTTTGCCAAAACTAGCATTGCAATCAATGGCAGCACCAAAGGCATCCGATGGTTTGATTTGTACATTGAGTTTTGTGTTTTCCTTTATAAATGCAAGTTTACCTTAGTTTTCAATAACTTTGATAAGCAATTACACGAATCTCGTTGGTATTTTGAGGACATGTTCGAAAATAATTTTTTAATCGAGATTTTTCAAAATTAGAATAAAAATTGTTGTAATCACAAAAAATTTTATTTTGTTAAGAAAGCAAACTTAAACACTTATGCCCTTATCTCAGGCTTTGATGTTCTCTCTGAATATTTTATAAAAATTAACTATACAAGCTAACACGTTCCCTACCGAGTGTCGCACTATTTCTTGCCACAGACTGTCGTGACACAATTTAGCAATACACATAGATTGGGACAAACTGTTCTGACGTTCGCCACAGACCATAAGTATGATTTTGTTCAAATGAGTTAATATAATTTTTAATAACCTAAAAGCTATACCTATTTGTTTTTTTGTTTTTTTTTTTTACTGTTTTCAGCGTTTTTGAAGTCATCACATATATGCGACGTTCAGTCTATGTCAAGAAACATAGTAAGTCTTTTTGTTAGACTCTGAAGCAATTTTAGTAAAACAAAGCGTTTTGGAAGTTGTACAACCGATAAAAATTAAGACTGAAATACAAAGGCGGAAAAACAGAATTCCCAGGAATTGTTACGTGAGAAAGATTCCTGAGAACTTCGCGTCCTTGCATTCAAATTGAATAAAAAGGCGGAAAAACAACCAAGAATTGAGGCTTGAGAAAGGGGTAATTTTTATGAGAACTTAACGTCTTCACGTTCAAAATCGTCAACGTTACAGACCAAGCACCGCAAATTAGCAGTTAAATAACAAAGCCACAAATATGCGACGTCAGTCTATTTCAATTAGACCAGGCGTCGCACATTTGCGGCATTGGTCTGTAGATAGAAACCGGCTGTCGCGTGTATGCGACACTAATCTATGCGAAAAATTTTACTATGGTGGTAGCGAACGTGTCAATAGACTATACAATTTTTTAACATAAGAAATACATTAGCAATGTTTTCAAACTAGATTTTTTTTAATGAATACATACGAGTGCCATCTCTAAATTGTAATATATTATTGTTAAACATGCCTCAAAATATTCAATTGATATGAATTAAAAATCCTACTATACAAATCGAAACTAAAACCTCCTATTTTTAATTCAAAATTTATGTCGTTTAGAATGCAGCGTAAAGATTGCAATTTGTACAAAGATTTTAGCCATAAATATTGTATCCTTTAGGGTTTTTATACTTGTACAGAATTGGTTAATTGTAGTCGATGAATTTAACGACCGCTAAGAATGTAACCGATAATAGTGGATCTAAATATTTATTGCTCAAATGTTTTTAAACTGGTTGGTAAAAATTTCAACACTTCTTTAACCACTTTGAACCGGTCAAGTTTTAAATTCCAAGGTCAGAACCGACAACGCGTGTTATCGCGCAGAAGATGATGTTAAAAGCTTTGTCTAAAATTTGAATCGGATAAGTATTTTTCGAGTCAACTTGTTACAGCCACAGAACAAATAAACAAACGAGGTGAAAGCTTTAACTTTATTTTGTAATTTACAAAATATTCCATTGTCCGGATATTTGTTTGGTTCAATTGCTTTTGGGTCGGGTTAAGTTTTCTTAAATTTATTTTTTCACGTTCTTTTTTTGTGTGAATTTTTTTCGTTTTTAGTTTTGTTTTGGATCATTGTTTGTTACATTCAGGGTAATTTTGTACATTTGTCAAACTAGATTTACGTTTCATCTCATTAGGTTAAAAATAAATAAGACGTTTTAAAAGTTAGGTTAAATAAGTAAAGATAGTTATATATAATTTTATTTATTTTTAACAATAAATGTTGTGATAAATTTGTGTTGCCATAGAGCTCAAAGTAACTCCTTAAGCAATAAGTTTGCCTGTTCGGACAGACTTTTTAATTTAAAGTCGAATTCAAATTTAATCTCGATAGAATTAAAGGATTTCACGTTAGCTTTAAGAAACATCCTGAATAATTAGGAGATACTTGTGTCCTTATAGGATCACTCTTTTGTCTGTCCAACACAGTCTTTCTCAAAATTGGATAAAGAAATTGCAATTTAGCATATTGGTTATGTATGGAGCGTAGTTAAACTGATATGTTCCATTAATAAGGGTTTAAAAAATATATTACTCTAAACTTTTCGGGACCAAAGTTAGATACAAAACAAAATTTTTTGTTCCGTGGGGCTCTGTTTAAAGGGCTTTATTTGAGGATATCAAAACGTTTTTTCGTATTCTATGATATAGTTTTCAGTTATTCCCAACAATGTCGCCTAAAAAACCATTCTTCTTGCTGTATGTGCAATGCTACTGCAGCTGAATTGTTTAAAATGTGGTGACTGAGATCGTCATAAAATTTGCAGGAAAACTTTAGCGGACCCAAACTTTTTTTTGTAAATGTGTTTCCCCTCAAAAACCCAACCCTCTCTATTTACAATAATTCGATCAAGCAGCTGAACCGCTGATGCGAGTCGAGCGAATTTCCAAAATTAAGTTTATATGTTTCAGACTTTCGACTATTTGTGAAATTGGTCTACTAACGAAAGCGCTGAATCAGCTTGCGTTTACTAAATTAGTAGAGTTTGTTCGCACCTCAGTCTCCAGCCCGGGCTCGCACGCCGCTTCGTTCCGCTCGCATTGGAAACAATCGTTTTGCAAGTTTGCACCTCGACCATGCGGCCTTGGTTTACCGCAAAAGACAACCGCAAGACCCTTGCTTCGCTCGCCGAAGACTAACTAGCGTTTTATGATATTTTACGTTTCGACTGATTTGAGAAGAACCAGACGGGCTATAAGGTCGTTTAAAATAATAAAATGTGTGGAATAATAATTATATATTTATTTTTTTAGATAAATCCCAAAAAAAGTTTAATTTTAGTAAAAAAAATCTCAAAAAATGTTTACTTCCGATCAAAAACGTGCTACCGGTTGTTGGATTTTTTTTTTTTTGTTAACAAACTTATCCAAGCGACTTAAAACCAACGAGTGTACCAAATTCGAACCAAATCAGGCGTCAAATGCAGCTGTTAGAGTGAGAATACATATATAAAAATTTTTTAATGACACTTTAAAACGTGTTCTGGGAACTATGATAGGTGATTCTTGCCTACGGCTGAGTTGGTACGCTGCGAGCGAAGCGAAGCAGGCCATTACGCGAGGCCTCAAGGTTGAGGTGCAAACTCAAAAATTAATTTTTTCCGCTGCGAGTGAAACGAAGGAGCGCATCACTCGAAGCTGGAGGCTTACAAACAAATTCTACTAACATATTTCTTACTCATAGGCAGCTAGCTATTCAGTGCCTTCATGAGTGGATGAATTTCCTTCCGAAATACTTGGTTGAAAACATATAAACTTAATTTTGGAAATTCGCACAACTCACGTGAGCGGTTCTGCTGCGTAGTCAAATTATTTAATTTAAAAAAATATGTATAATTTTAAACGCTCACATCATCGGAAGAATTAAATTTGAATTCACTTGTCGGAACAGGCCTAACAAATAAAATTTCCCAACTTGAATCTTCATCAGTCTTAATACTTGAATCTTACGGTTATAATACTTTTTGTACTTTTCTTCTTCTCTTGTAATCTTCCTAAATGTATTTCAGTCCTTAGCAATAATCAAGGTGCGTAGTTTTTATTGAATCCTTATATTAGTTTAGTTGGTTTTATCACATTCCATTGTAAAAGTGAAACATGTGATAGAGAGTTTGTTTTCGTTTAGATATAACGCCACCCAAAAAATATGTACATCCTCGACCACCGTTCGGTGAGAATTGAGGAGAATTAAAAAGTGTTATCTTTTAATTCCAAAGTTCTGTAACTTCTAAATTGTATAACCTCAAAATATTGTTTTGTTATAACCTCAAATAAAGTATTTGTTTTCATTGCTTATACACTACTATGTTGTGTGTGATTAGTTTTAAAATGGTATGTTTAAATAAATTATGTTGGTCCATAAAGTTTTATTTTCCTTTTTAGAAAAAGTTTTAAAATGTCAAAAGTAAATATATTTTAATTTGCCTGTAATAATTTGGTTAATATTGATTTGTTATTTCTTGGAGAGTTTTTAACAATCATTGTGTTCCTTAAGGGTCTGCTGTAGTGGCGGTCATCTTGGATTTTTATCCCATAAAAACAATGTTAAATTTCAAACCATTTATTTCGTTTACTTTTTATCACAAAATTGTTTGCAAGGTCTCATTTTAAGCACAGTCACAATACGCATCCCTCTTGCAATTTATATTTTTTTAAATGCTTTTGATTTGTTATGTAATTGACATTTTGTAAGTACAAAGTTTGAATTTTTTTCCTAACACAATACAAAATTAATAATGAAAAATAATTTGCAAGCCGGATACGAAATTTTATAAAGAATATTCAGTTTTTTTTTTCAACACTCAATTACAAAAGATAGACTTATAAAAGGGTTTGAAATGAGGCAATGTTAAAGCGTTCAGCTGCAAGAAATTGCACTGTTTAGATAGGGATACAGTGAGAAGCGGTTGCGTTTCCGGTTGCTTTCTCGTTTACTGGAGCAGACCCTTAAGGTATAGTTTCAATTGTCCCTTAATTGTTCCTAATATTTTAAATATACAAATCAAATTAATATAACATTGCAGATCAAAAGAAATGGTAAACAGTGTATACTCCCATTTTTGTACTCAAATTTACATAATTTATTTCCTTTTACTGGCCTAAACCCTCTTACATTTCTCCCTTTTAATGAAATTGTAGGAAAATGGCCTTAAACTTTCTAATTACAGGTAATTTTACAAATTTTAAATAACATTCTTTACCCTTTGCACTCGGTTGGCCAGTCATACTGTGACGTCCTTGTGGGCAGCGCGGAATTATTTCGACATGAATTGTCTCTGCCGCTCGCGTGGCCAGTACCGGTCCCCTCATCATAGCAGCTTCTTCCCACCAGGTCGGAATTATTTTTACTACTGACTGTAATTTTTTCAATTTGTATTTAAATTTAAAAAAAAAACATTACCCATTCCATTTTAACAATTATTTTATTAGACACAAAAAAATAAGATATTGAACTAAACAAAATCATATGTTAAATGTGAAAGTAACGCCTAACTAACTAATTAGTTACCCGTATACAAAAATCACATATATTTACAACTTAAGCAAACACCTTGTCAGTTTTTCATTTTAACACATTTAAAATTTTTGTGCACTGTGATATTTTTCGATTCATTCACCGATATGGAGTCCGGGATTAATTGAGCATTTTTTAAAAAAGAAAACTTCTTTTCCTTTTTTTCCCAAGTCGTCTAGCGCTACAAACAGCGCAATCTTTCGTTTTGCCTCGTGGATAGGGCAGGTGCCACTTGCTATTTAGTCTTTCGTCGCAACAAAACACAAAAATATATTGTTAAAATGCAACATATGTTTCTTGGCCGGTGCTGCTGGCCGTTCGAGCGGCAGGAACAACTGATGTGAAATTAAATCCGAGTTGTTGCGCAAGCGGGCGCGGCCAGTGCAACTGGTCACCTGACAGATAAATACAACTTATACATACTCAATCTGACCGCAAAGGGTTGAGTTAACTGTTGTTGCACAAAATTTAGAAAGGTATTTTTGTTTTAATGAGCTGATGTGCTCGAATAACTCTAAAAGTAATTCGTTAATAAAAACAAGTAAATACATTTTGAGTGTTACAATTCAGATGATAGCTAGCGTTTACACAATTTTAGTTTTCTACACATTTAGGCTTATATTATATGTTAAAAGTTCTAAGAATGAACGTAAGCACAGTTAGCAATTTTTGTAGGTACTTTCGTTTTCTTCAATTTTTTTCCTTTTGTGCACCTTTAGATTCGTAAAATTTATGTTTAAGTTCATACTGTCTACACTGAAAAACTTACTTAATACTTACTCAAAATAGTGCATAAAAGGTCTCTTTTGTATAGTTATTAAGTGTGCAATAAACTTAGGGTGAACTAAAAGTCTGGACACACCCCTGTAACTTTTGAGTGAGTAATTAAAAAAAAAAAAACAAACTCAGGTAATGTTTACTAGGTACAAAGATGTACGTTATACGCATAAGACAACGTTGTTACCATATCCAAGATGGGAAATTTTGGGCCACTCAAGAATTTTAAATGCAAACCCCTGCCTTGTGACCCTTCATTTTAGAGGTATTGGTACTGTGCCAGTCTATGACGAGATTAGGAAAGCGTACTGGGTAACCAAAAGACGGCACATGTCAACCTACTATCAAAAGTTACTTTAAAAAGATATACACAAAATATTTAAATAATTATGTTATTCGCTCACCTTAATTGACGAACCTGAAACCTTGAATCACCCATTCACAATGGTATAACAAAGAAAACTCCTTAGAAGGTTTTATAAACAATTTTGTTTATTGTAAAAAAAAAAGTAATATGCCCTTAAGAAAATTACAAAAGATTTATGCGCCCTTAATGAAAGTTTACAATTTAATTATATATCTTTATTAAAACAAAATAAACAAACCCTTCCCTTAAATTTAATTATTAACAATCCCACCCAATTATTTCAAAAAGTTTTTTATACAGAAAAATATGTCAATACATAGTTGCACAAAGTTAGGTGTTGTGTATCATAACAACAGAATAAATTGTTTAACAAGAATGGTAGCGTTTACCTATGTAAAGGCACTTAAACTAACATTTGTATGTATATGAAATTAAATCTATCTATTATATTATATTTTATAGTTGGCCAACTTAACTTAAGGTTTTAGAAAAATATTAAAGTAAAAGGTGAAAGAATATATATATATGTGTGACGTCACTAAAAGAATTTGGATGAAACCCTGGGGGTTTGGATTAATCTAAATTTTGCTAGCATCGCCTCCCAATTTTGTTAAAAGAAAATTTTCAAAAAAAAAAAGGTTTTTTATATATCTATACATATAGCCTTAAAAAAAAATATCAACTCAACCTTATAACAAATCACATAAAACAAATCACTTTTGATGAAACAGAGTTACTTTGTAGACTTATAAGGTTATTTAAAGTTGGTGGTGATACATAAATATATATATTATAACTGTAGAGTACTTAAAGAAATGTAGAGTTTGAAGTCGAAAACACCATGAAGCAGAATTAAATGTAGATTTGAGTCAGGCACAAGGTTGGATTAGGCCTGGAGTTGAAATAGTCCTAGTTGTAATAATCCTCTACTTGAAATAGGCCATTAGTTGAAATAGACCATTAGTTGAAATAGGCCATTAGTTGAAATAGGCCATTAGTTGAAATAATCCT
>JAGFPH010015843.1:0-16389 GCA_018207615.1 Philaenus spumarius
ACCGGGTCTCTGACAAGTACTTTTTGAAGTCTTGAGAGTTCGGAGATGGTCTCAATGCCATTGCAAAAGGTCCTCCAAGAGGATCTAGATGCCTTCCGAACTTCTCGTCTATAATTACGTTGCCTTTGCCTAAACTCCTCCCAGTCTCCAGGGTTATCAGACCGCTTGGCCTTGTTAAAGCTTTGGTGAGTCTGCCTACGGTGAGATTCCAGAGTCTGGTTCCACCGCAGTCCCCGAACCTGGGGTTAGACGTCCTAACAAGGTGTACACATAAATCCAGCTAACTAAAGATTTCCTCGAAAGTAAATCAGAAGTTACCTCCTCCCATAAATTAAATTTAAAAAAAAGAATCGCCCTTTTGTTTTTCAATTAACAAAGGAAATACATAATTAACTCCATTTTTATTAATACTTACGCTTTACGCTCCTCCTCCATCTGTGTTAGACCAACTCGCACAAAATATATCTTTTTTGGTTAATCTTTAAAACGTCCTTTTCTATTGGTCAGTTGTTTTAGAGGCTTAATTTTTCTTTATTCTCTGTCTTATCAGAACTTTCAAAATTTCCTAAAAAAATTTCTATCTGAATTTCTAAACCAGCAGAGGAGTTACTCGTTAACAAACTAATAATATTTCCTCTGACAACTGTAGAACATAAAACTGAACTGAAGAGCTTTAACAGTCCTATATTTACAACTAGGATCAATTTATTTACGCGGGAAACTCAACAGAAAATATCCATGTAAGAAAGGAAGTGTTACGTCGACAGGTGTGAAGCATGATACAATATACTTCCGGTTATGACTTGAGCTGCACTGGCTTCGTTTCCCCGAACTAGCAACTTCCTTCCTCAGAACCCCGGACATGTTAAATAACTTACTCCCACCTCTCCCTCTATTCTATGCCTAACTTTATGGGGCGCACAAAAGGGAAGCTTTTCCCTGTTTCTAAAGAAAACCTGAGTCATCTTGTTTGTAAATATTATTCGTAGTTACTTCCTCGCTAAATTCTGAAGGGTGAAACGATTCACTTTGTTTCTTGTTTAAGAGTTTGGTTTCCTTTTTGTCTGACTACCATGAAACTAATGTTTATGTATCATTTGCACGATATGTTTGTGTTTAGCTCTTCTTAGAGTTTGTAAACCGACCAAAAGATTTTAATAAAACAATTAATTACCATTATTCCTACATGTTATTTGTATAACGTGGGTGTTTAGGTTATGTTCATTGATGTTGTTGTATAAATAAATCAAAACTGGCTATTGCGTGTCAGATACGCGTCAAAATAGTATTCCGTAGCTGTTTTAATTTTAAGAAATTAAAATATTGACCATAATGTTAATGATATCTAACTATCGATTTATGCACTCCGTCATCACAAAAACAACTCATTAGTTTTAAATTATATAAAACTATACGCGACAGTTTACATAAATTAGTCGTATAATACACATTAAAACTATACCCAAATTGGTTAATCCAAGAAAACAAAGGTTTGATTGTTGAAAGTTGTTCATCAGCCCTTGCTTTAAATGTGGTAAAAAGTCAAGACCGAAATAGCTTCGGCTTTGAGGGTGGGGGGGAGAGTATATTTAGTATATTATATATAGTAGAGTATTTAGTAGGATTAGTATGTCAAAGCTCCTCGAAACTTGATGTTATTAATTTAATTCTTTGAGTAATAAACATAGAAAATGTTCTTTTTTATAATATCTTATGTTTTCTATGATAACAACAAATAATCACAAAGCTTCCAGTGTTGCCAGCTTTATCAAAGTACTCATGAAAGCTAACTGACAGTGTTGTTAAATCCATCAACATTAATCAGATAAGCTAACTGACAGTGTTGCTAGATCTATGGTCAATAAGCATGAAAGCTAACTGACAGTGATGCTAAATACACCACAGCCAAAACCTTTTCAATGTATTCTGTAGGAAATGTTATAGCTCGTTTGGAGGTTTATTTACGGTTAAATTATATTCACGATACTATCTTCAATATTCTCTTTTCCGTTCAAATATTTTACATACAATTACAAACGTTACTGTTGCACGTGACAGTTCCACGTGTCGTTTTTTAAGCGTTACCCACGGCTAAATCAGATTCAGAGTACAGGAAAACAAATCTAATTTAGTTACGTTTATACATTTCTTTTCCTTTAGATCTTTGGGTCACACAAAGAAGTATACAACATTTGTTTCCCGTTAAATAAAACAGTAAAACGTGTATTTTATCTTCGTACAAAAAATTCAATTCCACAGACTTGAACAAATCTACTGCTCCCAGCTTAGAGAGACAAATTGCTGGATTTGTAAGGGTAGTGAAATATGAAGACCCCGCTTAAATGTATTATATAAAACCGAGACAATCATTTTAGACAAGGGGTAATTTATTAGCAGATATTTGCTTCTTATTGATATGAGAGAAGATGGTCGTATCTGGGTTGATATTACTGCATATGGGTGAACTCGATATTGCATAGTATGAAGATTATGAAGAGTCGTTTAAAGAGGGTTAAAATGAATATGGAGCTGAAAAATCTAAAACTTGGTCAAGTTATGTTTGAATCGGTGCGAGTTATTTAACAACTTTGTTTGTTTACTGTCTATGTTAGTGATTGTTATTTCAATTTAGTTTACTATATGGGCCACTCGATTTTGTTTCACCAACTGAATAAACGACTTAAACTGTAAGACTTTGAAATGGCAAATATTATGAGCAGAGATTATTAATAAAACAAGGGATTAACTCTTGTAAAAAAATAACATAATTGGCGTTTTTTTTTTAATATAAATACATAAGTTAAATATTTTTACCCTTTATATAGGTCAGAAAACTGCGAGGTTATTTTCCCAGGGTTAATTACCAATGATACGAATGTTTGACCAATAATTATATCAATAATAATACTGCAACGATTCGACATATATGCTCAAATTTACGAACAACCATTCAAAGATAACAATAACCATTGTAAGAATGAACTAGGCATAGGTGGCAGGCCAGTAAAGGGAGTTGACCCTCTCAAATTATATACACAGAATAATTTAATAATGTTTTTTACTCTTAACAAAAGTTTTGATCCCTAATTTGTTTACTATATAAATACATCTACTACCACTGATTTAAACAAGTCTAGCTGCATTACTTTCATAATTAAAAGGTGTAAATGTCAAGAAAATCTTAAAAATTAAAAAAGAATAAGTTTATAAAAAAAATTTTGATAGTTAAATAAAGCCTTAAAACGAAAACCTAACTTGACAGTATTATAAAACATTTATTTTCTTGGTACCAGACTCTACCTTCAAAATATATAGTACATAAAATAATATTTAGGTTTGATATAGGGATATATATTTGACCCTAAGTCAAATTTCATCTCGATTCCTTTATCCACTTCTTAGAAATTTAAATATGACTGATAGACCGACAAAGGAATGATCCGGTAAGAGTACAAAATTTGCCTCTAATGCATGGAACTATAAAATAAACAGATAATTAAATGCATTTTCTTCTAATGAGGCTATTTGTTACGGTAAAATCTGCTCAAGATTTTAGGATGTATTAGTTATACTTGTCCATGTGGTCTAGTAGTTCCGCTTTATAGAAACACTTGAACGAAACTGCTAACTTGGTGTTTGGCATTGTTTTGTTGCATTTCTATGTGATCTTGTGATTCTCTATTCCAGTTAACATACAGTTATCATTTTTTTACCTCTAGGTTATAGTGTCCCCTTATCTTTGGGGGATTTACGTGATCATAAAGATTGACTGCAAATATAAAAATGCGTGTATTATATTGTGTATTCACAAAATGTGGTATAAGTCCGAATATAATTAATTATATAAAAACACGAACAATACACCATTTGAAAATGATTGGAGAATTAAATTAATGAGTTACCCTTTCCCTGTTTTCCTTTTCAACTTGCTACAAATGCAAAACGAAAATTCTACAGAATTTACGTGGAAAATATAGCGTTATGATGCTTGGAAACTATCTTTGATCAGTAACATTCTCATTAGAGGTATTTACACAAGACGACCTTATTTTACCTCTTGCAATTTCTAGCTTTGATCAGTGCAACTTTTATTGAAATCGAAATTTGAGTTTTTGAGAACATTACAAACAAATTATACTGATTGAAATGTAGACCTTACTGTTTAGGTTTTAAGAAGACAGACTACTTCATATGATACTAATATTGTAATAATACCTACAAAAAGTTGAAATTGATAACCAAACTTCTTTGTCGGTTTACCTTTTACATTTTAATGTGCACAACTTATCCCTCAATCACCAATCAATCTCTATATATATAAAAATGAATTGCTGTTCGTTAGTCTCGCTAAAACTCGAGAACGGCTGGACCGATTTGGCTATTTTTGGTCTTAAAATGTTTGTAGTAGTTCATAGAAGGTTTATACGTAAAGAAAAGTTTGAAAAGTTTCCCGAAAAAGTTTAAAATTTGGAAGAAACTGAACAGCATTTACTGTATGAACTCAAAACCATAGCTCACAAAAACAGCTGTTCGTATAAAAAGCTTATGTTTGTTTACATGAATTACCATAGCAAAATTACTTAGCAAATTTATAATCACTATAATACTCTTCAAAACCAACAGCTTTTTAAGGTTAGATTGAAAAACTATAAACAAACAAAAATAAAAATGCTTACAGAATTATAATTCAACTCAAACATTGGTTATTAAATATCTATAAAGGCCTACTTAGAGATATGCTGCTTAAAATATTGTTTATATAAAATATATCATAACTATGAAGTTTTTAATACTTTTCAAAACATATTTTCGCTATCAATAATAATAATAACAAACAAATTATTTGACACCATGCATAACCATAATCATACACGAGTTTAAACATATTTTATTGAAAACTAAACAAACCATCTGAATTAAACTAAATGCCATTAAAATATCACATTCGTAGCTTTATTTTGATATATACTGTATATTGTATATTTAAATACTAAACAATATATACCTTATACTAATTAGGCCTACACATTTAAAATTACAAACTCTATTTGAACCAGTTTGTTACATCCTAAATTAACGCGGATGTTACAAAGTGATTCAAATATCTTTTCTACGACCTCCAGCTAATTTAAACCCTCGCTAAGAAAGGGTTAAAAGAAATTCGAAATTTTAGGGTGGTTTGGGGAGGGGGGTCAAAGTTACTAAAAATCCCTATAAGAACGAATTGGAATGAAATTTGGTACGTAGCTTCCTCTAAGGCCGTAGGTGCTCGCAACATTGTCAATGAAATTAAGTGAAAGTCAAACTTAGTAAAAACTATAAATTAAAACGATATATTTAAAGCTTTTTCATGTTAGATAGTAGTTTACAGCAATACAATTTTCAGTGCTTTCCTAAATAGCGTAGACTTTTTTCATGACCACAGTAGGATACGCACAGGTATTCAACGAACACTTAAAAAGAATTACAATTACGTCAAAAAGACTGAAAATACCAACAACCACGGGCAACGCCGTACGGGTCAGCTAGTTAATTATAAAAATAATCTAATATTACTTCCAGTTTCTTTCCCTTCTATTTCTTAAATATTTTCACAACTAAAAAAGAATTTTAATTGTGTCGTATTTGTTCATTTATTTCTCTAGAAAAGTTGAAATTGAGACATTCAAAACTAATCTGGAATTATTCGAATAACTTTATTTCCAGGAACAATACCCTTAACGTTATTAAAAGCTTTGCGATATTAATTTTCGAGTTTATTTCGGTTTCACAAAACTTTATTTTACAGTCTTTATCTTTATTTTTAAATTTTGTTAAGTTAAAATATAACTTTTTATTCTGATCTCTTTTTGCTGTTTGTATTTGTTGTTTAAATTATCCTTATGATCGGTGTTCTGGGTTCACGATCGCTGAGATTAAAAACATTGCATAGTCATTCTTTAATTTAGTAAGGAATTAATAGAACTGAAATAAGTGAGGTATTTGTTGGATTTATGATTCAATGTTATGCACAGTTATATGTACTAGCGACACATTACCTTACTCGCCTGAATAAAAAAGCAGTGAAGCCTAGATGGTCGAAAAATCGCACTACCTCACTCGAAGTTACTAGCATATAGCACAGAACAGTGGAGCCAGCCTTAAGTGTATAGATTACATTTCTTTCCAATAATATTTTGTGAGTTAAAAGTATTTTAACATACGTTTTGATTTTCAACCCAATACTTAAGGTACTTTAGTTCACAGCTTTCTCAAAAAGGACCATTTTTCGTGATCAGAGAAGATTTAATGTTTAATGCTTGGTTTTACAATGTTACTCTATCAATAAAATATAAAATTAATTAATTTCTCGTTTTCCATTCTCTCATAAACCAAAACACGGTCATATAATATACTCTGGTCTCTGTGCAAGAGTGTCAGTGTGGAGCATAAAGACAACTGATGCGTGGTTCCACCTTCCTTAGAACTTAAAACAGATAGGGCTTCCTCTACCTATCGAGGTGACCGGCTAGGCTTTACTGTATGTGTGCTCGTATAAAAAATGCAGGTCTATTCTACCAAAACAAGTATATACCACACCCGTCAAGGCTCCACCCTTTACCCTTATGTGGTACAAGTATTAAAGGTGACGACCCAGAATGATACAATTATAATATTATGACGTCACTCGTACTGAAATGCCCCACACTCTACGACTTATACCAAAAGATTTGCTTTCGTACAAAAGTATCGTTTATACTGAAATCTCGCCTTCAATTCTACGACAATCCATTAAAATTTTGTCTATAAATATTTATAAAGTAAAACGTTTCAAGAATATCACGTCGTATATTTCGAATACGTTGCCTGAAGAAAAGAGATAGTATTTTATGAATATAAAGATGTATACGTTTTATTTCTATTGGAAAAGGCGTGGATTGAAATGTAGTTTGGAATAAGCTCCGAATTGCTGCTATGCGGGAGACGTTTAAGAAAGTGGGAATTGAGATTGGGAAAATAGAGAAGGTTAAGAATTTACCATTTTACTATTACAAAATAATCGTTTCAAAATGCGATTGCTTATTTAAGCAATTTAATAAAGTTCTTTTATAGTTATTTTATGACTTTGTTTTAATTTATTTGTTACATTATACAAACAAAGGGTACATTACAAATAATAAGGGTTTGGAAACGGATTTATACTGTATATACAAGAGGAATTTTAAGGTTGAAAGAAATGTGGTTCTACATAGTTTAAAAAATCTTAATTGTGGTAGGTTTTTAATTTCTTTCTTGAAACGCCGTACTGAATAGAGTGTAATCTTTTTAAATATGAAGCTAGTCATAAAATGACTCATGTTTCGATTTAAAATTTTACAAGAAAGCAATGGTATAACCATGTTAATGCTTTTGGTTAAGAATTATACTCATTCAAAGCGTTATGTACTGTTTGTCCGACCGTATATCACGACTTCTGCGATGAATTTTTGCGTTTAATAAAACCAAATAAATCGCTACAGACATATTTTAAATATATTTTTATGGTATTCCACCTCAAATGTGAAATTATATAATGAAAAAACAAGTTGGACTAATCTATTGAGTGGGTATAATTATATACATAATATATTTTGTAAAAAAGTATTTTGTATTGTAAATATACGTAAACAAATTGTGTATTACTATATTCTATTTTGGCACTCCGACACGTAATTTGGCAGGGTGTCCTAATTTCCCACAAACTTAGAAATTTAATATGTTTGATTGTTTTTCCCCCGACTGGATTCAGTTGTGTTATACACGCTGGACTAAAAAATACGCTCAAAAAATAGAAAGTGGCCAAAAAGAGTTAATTTGTACAAGCTGAATTTGACCCTAACTATACGTCCACCCTCGCGTGAAATCACGCTGCTGTATTTCCCAGTGCTGTTTGCTCCACGCATTTTGTACTTCCTGGCATTATTATTCACTTATTAACACTATTGTATAATTGTTGTGAAACTATCTGTGAGATTAACTAACAAAATAAAGCCTGTAACAGATTTAACTATTTGAAAATCTAATTTAATTAATAAGTTCTACTTAAAATTTAATTATTAATTTTAATAACTTTAAAATCGATTTAAATATTATAAATAGTTATGAGATAAATAGTTCATGAGATGCCTAATCACATATTTTTTGCATTGTTTTGTTAACATGTATTAGCCGTTCTTATTGTAATTTAATCTTAATGTTTTAGTTACTAAGCTAAACAAGGATGGTTATATGTATTATATATATTTTTGTTTTTTTTATTTTTGGTTTAGTTGTCATTCTGTAACTTGTATTTGTAAAAAATGTGTGGAATAAAAAAATCTTGAATCTTGAATCTTGAGTTAAATTGACAAACGGAACAAATTTTTACAGCACAAAGTACAGAAACTGCATTGTTCATGTCAATTGAAATTCTTTGAAGAAATTTCGCTAATTTTTTAGTTCCGCGCAAAATTGTAACTCATATCATGAAAATGATAAAGTTTTCTCACAAAACTCCAGCGAAAAAATAAGTAAGTACAGAAATGACAAAACATTCAGCTGCACAAAAACACTTACGTGAAGTCACAAAAGTGTATTCACAGTCGTAATTTTCTTTGAATAAATGCAAATTATGACAACATTAGTACAAAAGCAATGCAATAACAAAGGATTTTAAAAAATATAGTAATACACAAAGAGAAGCTTAAAACAAAGATTAAATTTGCAACTTAGTTTGTTGATTAAAGGTTATGACCTACCTTTCAAATCTGTGCCAGTAATCGACAAAACAATGTTCCAGCTTTGGACAAAATGGTTTAATTTAAATCGGTCGTACAGTTAACATAAAAGAGAGCTAATTGCCACATTTTTATCAAACAAACACATACATATTACATCAATGGGTCTATGAATACAAATCCATTCATTTGTGAAAGGATCGTGAAATTAACGATTTTAACTAGCAAATTCGCAAACGGAGATTTCTTTGGTATTATAATTCCCTTCAAAATAATTGATGACACTTTTATTCAAACAATAGTATCAAGTTAATTGGTTATATCTTCTAATGTGGAGATTTAAAAGAAAGTTATACCTTTGCGCAACTTAAATGTAGCTTACAATAGTAAAATTTAACATTATCAGTACACCTGTATTTTATTACAATAAATTCATTTTATTTTTTTAATTCAATCTAATTTATTTTCTCTCTTACAAGCAGTTTTCTATAATAAAAAATAAGAACACAATTTGAAAAATAAATTATAATTCACGTTTTTTTAAATTCTAACTTTATAAATATATGGGGATAGAAATAACCAATTGGTAAAATTTCACAATTATAATGTATTACTAAGCAACATATGTTTCGCCGTTGCTCGGTAATAAATTATAATTGTGAAATTTTACCAATTGGTTATTTCTATCCCTATTATGGAGTTTCACCAAGTACCAACTGTTTTTACTTTAAATTTATAAATATATGTTTGCTTCAATGTGTTCTACGAGCACTGAGGTTCACTCAAGAAATGAAATAATGAAAAACCCATTACCAAGAAGATTTAAAAAATATCAACGTCACCTGATTTACCAGTAAAATTTCTATTTTGAATCTTGTATAATTATAATCTTCATAGTATGAACATTCTGTGATTGTTTGTGGGTGTGCCTTTATTTCTTACAATATTGTGTACGACACTTAAGACGGTACATTATATTGTGTTAAACACTTATAAGGACACTAAATATATCTCAAATGTTCTAAATAATGATTCTAGTTTTTATATCAGCTATCGTTATTTTATTATTTTTTAATCTTTATGGTATTGGATGTTTTATTATATTTTTTTAATGTAAACCATGAAAGTAGATAATATTTTAGAAGTAATATTTTGTGAATTAAAAGTTATTTATCAAATTGTACACACTTATTATGTCATAGAAAAACTGTATAAAATAATTTAGATTAAAAATAATAGCTATTGCATTGTAATAAAATAAACGAGTTCCAACAAGATTTATTTTCACTTTTGTAAGATCTTTGGAATTTTGTTATCCAATTGTTTAGAAATTAGTTCGTGAAAGATATAAAAAGGTTGATTTAAAAAATACTCAAGGTTGAAAATACCTTAAAAAGTATCACAAAATGGCTTGACCTTTCAAATATAGCTAAAACATTACTATTGTTTTCCAACCCTACTTAATTTCTCTAAAAGGTGGTTATATACTACAAATCTTAATAGTCTTCCTATAGTTTCTAATAAAATACAACTTAAGGGTATGGGTCCGTAAAATAATTATAGCCTACCAATTTTTTATTCATGAAATACGATTTTGAAAAAATCTTTGATAATGTGCCAGGTTTTTAGGTTTGCTAATTCTAAAATGAAATGAAACCTAATTATTATTTGCAGAGGATGTTGTGATCAGCTATCAGGAAATACCCCACCTAAACCATGACGTAGTCTGTGCCCCATGTCCATGCAGCAGCTCCCATTAAACCAGCCCTTTTTGTAAAACCTCCATCTCATATTTAGCGCCTCAGTAATGTGAGGGCATCACATTCACATAGAACATGGAAAGAAGTTTCTTATTTCTCTTCACACCTTCATCCTAATGATTTGCTCTCTAATCCCATTCGCTAAACAGTTGTCCAGTCAGTAGACTGACCAACAACCTTACTACCAAAACCCAGCAGTTTAGGCCATCAGAATTCGTGTGTTTGTCTTTGACCCCTTACCATCTCTCCCCATCTATTTATGTGTTTTGATTGAACACCATTTATTTGCTTATCCTTCTTTCCCATTACCTCTTGAGTTTCCTATTATCACCTCCGGGCTCTCTGCAGATTCAAGTACCGTTGTACTATTTTGGAACTACCTCTGGCTTCGATGCCATGAATAGTTGCGAACCTGGAGTCCCTCTAAAGGTATGATGATCTGCCTTTCTGGTTTCACCTAACCATTCTAACCCCATCTTCACTGATCCCACAATTCAATTTATTCATGCCAACGATATTAATGGATTATATTGAATAATTTAGAATGGAGTTGAATTAATGTGATATTTTTACTATCCCATGAAGTAAAAATTTTATAAACTACTAAATAAGAACGAAACATTTATTAAATTCTGACAGTCAAGGTATTTGTTCTCGCGTAAATAATTAAAGATATTTTCAAACTTGAGACACCTTTCTTCAATCCAAGATGTTATTTCAGTTTGTCTCGTAATACTGTGAATTTAACTGACGAACACACCTTCATTAGTTCTAACAATATATATATAATGCTTAAATTTTCTAGAGATGCCTTAATTGGGCAAAGCAAGATTACGTTTAAAGATTTTCCAGAGAAGATGAAACAAATTGACTTTGATTTATTTCACGACGCGTTCTTACAGTTGCTAAATACAGAAGCTTTCAGTAATTAATAAGAAGAAACTAATTAGATTTCCCTGAATTACTCAACATTCGTTGGCCTTTACCGCCCTAGGAACGTTTCTGGCCGAGTTCACTTTCTGCAGTTTATTTAACTTGAAGAAACTTTGAAAAGATGATCTTAACAGAAAGTTAAATAAAACGTTGGTTTGATCATGTCTTTAAAATAATTTTAAATACTGTTTAGTCTAGATTATCGTTGACGGCAAGAATAATATTTAGGGTAATTAAAGAATATATGCAGATGAAAATTGTCCATACACTAAAGGAAAAACCAAAACTATTTAGAATTTTTTTAAAGATTAAATTAATTCCCTTATTTCATAAAACATGTAAATGAGGGCTCTTAGATATTTAATTTTATGTTTGTATTATTGTTCATTGAGTACTGAACCATTAGAAACACTGAAACCCGAACCAGAGCTTCGGTAAATAACACTACACAAATAAACTAAAAAACATTGATTGTTAGAGTTATGATAGTTCCCTGATGTACATTTCGGCAACCAAGTTATCATCATCGGAGGGTTCTAAATCTACTAGTTCTCGTACAATAGTTCACTTGAGTTGTATATAAATATAAATACCATTTTCTTTGTTATAAAAAACATATATATTTGGCTCTTGTAATTTTATTTGTCATAAATATATTGGAATTTAAAATAGAATTTAACCCTATCATGATTAGTGGCGTAACATTACGTCAGACCACGCGCAACATATTGCTGACTTATTAAATCGTTTTTACCACTTTGAGCATATTTTAAGTTCCGTGTAAGTAATAATCTTCCTGAATAGATATTGTTTATCAATTATTTTCCAAAATGAGGTAAAATATGTTTTAAACTTGATCGGTAAGCCACAATACATTGGTGGTCAGACTAGTAAAAATCTGTATTGTGTTAGTATTTGATTTGCAGCCTCATTTATTTTAACATTCCCCTCAAACAGATTTAAACGATTTTGGGAACACACAGATAAAGGAATGACATTTTCTTCCCAGTCGGCATGGAGTCAAAATTCAATTCAATATTTTTAGTGCCTCTTCTGTCACTAACTAAATTATATCCGACTCCAGTAATGTACTAAGCGAGAAGAATGTTATAATTATTTGAAACTTTTGTTTCTTGACTTAAAGCTTTCAATATTTAAATGTTTTACTTCAGAAATCTGCTTCAACTTTTATTTTAACTAAGTTGAAACAAGTAAGTAGCCGGGACGTAAAATCTACGTAAATTATTGTTACCTAGACATTTTGTGTAATTGTTCTAAATCATCTAATTTGTATCCAACATTTCATAAATGCATGACCGTTTCTTAAAAGTGAAGTTTTAAATTTAATGATTTTTTAAAAATTGTAATCTATCAATCTGAAAAACATTCCAAACAATTATTTCCTTTTTCCTTATTTAATTTTAGAAAGATCGTTTGTACCTTATTTATACTTCTTATGTTTGCAATGTTTACATTGTAGTTTTTTGTGCATGTATATTATGTAAAGTAGAAAAAACGAAATAGGTATAAATTAAAAACTTTAAAATGGAACATTATTGTCGTTAAAGCGTACGTGAACTATAGCAAAGGAACACCTTAGCCTTAAGTACATAACTTTTTAATAATAGAAGGATTTTTTAAATTGATAAACTAATCAAATTCTTACATTCTTTTGTTTCAAACGAAAGTACTACACTAGACTGATTATAGTATTCGTTGCAAATAACAAAATATTAATATTAATTTTTTTATATATAACATTTTAAATAAACTAATAAAAAGCCGACTACAGCCATATTACAAAGACCGAAGTTTCCTCCCATAAAAATTATTATAAACCCTTCTGGATTAACTTTTCTCTTAGAAATATTTCCACTAATTATCCTTTTGAAACCCGTTACATTCCATCAGTTCCCTTTCAAAATTGGTACTTTGTTCGAAACATAACACTGAAAGTGCATTTCGACCGCCATTTTCTTTCAACAAAGGAATATAGAAGACTCATTTTCTTGACAGTCCGTCAAATTGAATTTTATTTTCCCCTGTAAACATTATACTCTCTTCTTTGACGTTTAGAACCCGTCAGTCAAAGAATTTATCTTAATTCTTGCTGATTTGCAGACTAAAGAGAATAAGCTCTTTCATTTCTTTACTTGAGTGAGGGATGAAGACACATTTTTGACTTCTAATCTTCTCTCATCGATGAAACGTTCAAATCAATAAGGTTTTAAAAATACTTAACGTAATTTGTTCTATTCTAAAATTTGGTTAGCAATTAACTTTTCCTTTTAATATAGCAGAGACTTTTTTCTACTTATACATAAAAAGAACGAGTTCATTTATATGAGACAAATTTAAATTTAAACTTATCTAAACTCAGTTTATAATCTATTTATTTAGGTCTGGACAAATTTTGTTAATATGGTACAAGTAGATAATTTTGCAGTTTAGATATTTCATTCGAAAAGGAAGCATAAACAAGATACAAAGCTAGTCGTTCCTCTTTCATTATTCGCTAAGGAAGTACAGTTACCTTAGTATTCGCTAAGGTATGATATTCACAAAGAAGACGACTAAGGTGTTTTATAGAAACAAGGAAAAGCTTCCCTTTTGTGCTCCTCATAGAGTTAAGGATAGAACAGATGGAGAGTTGGTAATAAGTTATTTAACATGTCCGGGAATCTAAGGAAGGAAATTTGCTAGTTCGGAGAAACTAGTCAGAGCCAAGTCATAACCGGAAGTATATTATCTATACAACACCTACTGGCAAACGTCTTCCTTACTTCTAAAAGATTTTTTCTGTCGAGTATCCAGAGTAAATAATTTGGATTATCTGTTGATCCTAGTTGTAATTATACGATCTTTAATCCATTTCTCTTGTATATACTATTTCTGTCAGAGAAAACCTTTTATTTGTGTTTTTTTATATAAATGTCCCACTTTATTTACAACAATACTGATTTATTGGTATAAAGAAATATCCCTAATCTTTATTTTCTTGATTATCGGTCAATAGTCCTTCTTTTATAGTGTGTCATTGTTATTTTACTAAATTCATTCAAATATATATTAACATAAACCAAAAACATTCATTATTCCTGGCAGAAAAATGGGAACGGTTTTTATTCGGAAATGAAATATCTTGTGTAAAATGACCTAATTAGGCTTATTTATATGCCTGCTGCCACGAATCTATGTCCAGACATAATTTGTAGTTTCCTTCCTAAAATGGAAGTTAGGGAATGCTAATTTAGAATCATTACTAAACCAAGGGTTTAGTTGTGATGTATTTGTTTCATTATTTTCCAATTAAGAGGGATTCTAGCGAGTGTTTCCCTCTCTATGGAATTCTATGAATGTATGAAGGGATCCAGTGTTGATTTTAAATGTGGATTCACAACTCTCTATATACGGAACAAGTAAATATTAGTGTGCCTCTGTTCAACATGGAAGATAAGATACAATTTTATTAAAATGGGTGATCCTCCATATCAAAACCAAAATACATAATTATTAACACTACTTAATTTAAGGCAAAAAATAATTATTCAGTTAAATAAACTAACTTACTTACACTATAAAAACATAAATGGTGATATTTTAAAGGTTTATTAAATACAATTTTATAAAATTAGTAATGTTTTGCGCCACTTGGATAAAAAAAAGCAAGCAGCTTATCTTATGTCACACGTCTCACTAATACATTTTATTCTATAATTTCATAACTTTATTTGCACCGTTGGTTGCTCAAATGGGATATAAATATTTGGATTGAATGATTTCATTTTCCTTTATAATAACAATTTCAACAAAATAAAACATTGCCTTTATAAATCTCGGTAGTTATGAAATATCTAGTGAATATTTTAATGTTATAAAGTCAACGAATAAACTCACAATGTTTTTTTGAACCATTCCAAAACCTAAGGTGTTTTTAGTCATACACTGATGTAAACATTGTTTATGTAGTGCATTCAATACAGTCATTTATAATGGGTACTGAGTTGTGACTTAGAATTAGTTTATTTTTAAAGTAAACATTTTAACTGTAAATAATATATGTCGTGTTAAAAACTTTTAAGTATATGTTTGTGTAGATGTGTTTAAGCATAGAAAATGTTAAAATAGTGTACTATGACAATTCATTTCACTTTAATTATAAAGTTTTACCTAAAGTAAAGTACTGACTACAAAAGACACCACACACTACTAAGTACAGTATATTTTAACGAACAAGTACTCTTGCTACATTCTAATGAAATAAGAAATAACTAGAATTAAATACTTTATAAAAACACAATTTATACCCGAAGTAATATCATATATTTTAATATTTTAAAAGAAAACATTATCATTACTAGAACCATTTAAACATATAGGTCTACAAATACAAAATTCTAGTGAAAGTGCACCGAATTTTAGGATTTATGATCACGCTTAGAAGTTTATATTCACGATTAAATCTATTTTCGTCAAAGCTTTTTCTTTATTAAATCAACCCATACCCTTTCACATTCCCTTCTCAAGAGCTAAACGGAAGCTTATAATTAAGACCCATTACTGGAACAACGTCAACATTTTGTATCGATTCGTTGCGTATCCATGAACACAGTGACAACACTGCGGTAAACATTTTAAAGTTGCTTTATATTGTATCCCGTCCCTTCAAAGTATTACTCGTTTTAGGAAAGTAACAGGTAGGTTCACACACGCACACGAGTATAGTTACGTAGATGTTACATTAAAATAACAGTCTTACTTATATAATATACTCTTCTTAAAGCTAAGCAGTTATATATTCCAAGCAAGAAGTGAATATTTAAAGACATCAAAGTGGGTATATGTATTTAAATGCAAAACATAAGAAATATTGCAAGCGTATTAATTAAGAAATGCCCGTTATTTAAAATGCTTACTCAATTCATTATGCTGTACAACTAACAACATTTACTAAACTTGTC
>JAGFPH010015844.1:5892-20424 GCA_018207615.1 Philaenus spumarius
TTTTTAAACAATAGAGGTAAATTTTCAAAAATTCCCTTATAATGCGTGACTTTACTATCAACGATCACTCAAAGGCAATCACCGATATAGTAGTTGGTACAGTCGCCTACCTGTT
Organism: Philaenus spumarius; assembly: GCA_018207615.1. NCBI lineage: Eukaryota > Metazoa > Arthropoda > Insecta > Hemiptera > Aphrophoridae > Philaenus > Philaenus spumarius. The sequence goes on from JAGFPH010015844.1 coordinate 6,008, forward strand.
ACAGTAGGCACACATTAGCTGTATAGTCGCCTACTTATAACAGTAGGACTCGTGTAGGACGCACGTCAGTTTCACTCAAGTGTTGAAACATTGAAAACACTAATATACACATGACGTTATCCGGAATGCTGCATTGCCCAAATACAACCATCTTGTTACGAAGCCGTCATTCAATGTAGTGGTTTCAAAGTCTTAATCGCATTGTTAGATATGAATAAATTATAGGTGCGAATGCTAAACGTTTTAATTTCAACGTTTAATTCCTTTTAACCCGTTAGCGAGTTGGGTTTAAACTTTAGTGAACTGTATTCTTCATAATTTGTATAAATAATGAATTCATTGGTTCGTAAATGTTTGTTGACGATCTGGTCATTATAATTTTAATATTATAATTTTTTTGGTGAAAACTTCTTTAGGCACACTGAGCACTGGATGAAGTAAAATATACGATCTCGCGACGAGAGACGCTTTGCTTTTTCGATTTCGTCGATGATTTCTTTTTCTTCATTGGTTTACGCGTCGTGTACTAATATAAATCAGAAGTTTAATGTAACAGCTGATCGTAAAAGTAGAAATCGACAAAATAAAATTTGTCAGTGGTAAATTCAAAAGCTTAAACTCAATAGCTATATATGTTTAATCACGTCACGCTACCGATGAAATAGACATCGTGCTTTATCATTTTACTTTATCACTATACTATAGTATAGAGAAAGTATAGTGATCGCAAAAAAAATCTATGTTCGAAGTTTTTGTGGAAACATCCGTTCTGGGATCCCATTAGTTCAAAAAAGTAATTTTTACAAAATGTCTATCTGTATGTATACAAAGCTAGAGCGAAAACTATTTGATCGATTTCAAACAGATTTGCACCAGACATGACAAGTAGGAATGTATAGATGCACGAAAAACGGTTTTGAAAATTTTTGAAAAACAACCCCCTTTTTGGCCAAAACCCCCCCAAAAAATCAGTTATTATTTTTTTATGAAAAAACGGCTCTAACGATTTTCATCAAATTGGGCTTATTTGTAGCCCTTATGCACAAAACCGTATCTTTCTAAAAATTCTTGTTTAGCTTATAATAATAACTGATTTTTGGGCTTTTTGGCCAAAAAGGGGGTTGTTTTTCAAAATGTTTCAAAACCTTTTTTCGTGCATCTCTATACAGGCCTAATAGACGTGTTTTGTGCAAATTTGTTCGAAATCGATCGAATAGTTTTCACTCTAGCTAATAATAATAATATTTAGTTTATCTCCTACTTTAATATCACCTCTCCTACCCCACCTACAATTATGAAGTCACAGTGAATCTGTTTAATAATTTAAATATGTTTGTGAGAAAGTATGTGCCAGTTGCTGGTACCGTTTTTTACTTTCTCCACCCTATACGTAGTATATGGAGAAAGTATTGTTTTCGTAAAAATGTTCGAATTTGAATTTTCAGTTGAATTATCTGTTTTGGTGCTCCCAGAACCCCAAAAAATGGTTTAGTGCAATTATCTGTGTTGGTGCTCCCTGAACCCAAAAATATTTTTAGTGGAATTTTTTGTTTTGGTGCTCCCTGAACCCAAAAAAGTGTTTTTAGAGTGGTGTCTGTCTGTCTGTATGTATACACGACCAGAGAGGACACTATTGGTCCGATTTTCATGAAATTTGGTATGTAGGTACTAAACCCTAATATCTCCAGGCGTTTTTTTCATTTTTTGGAATTTTTAATTTTTTAAGGGTAATTTACCCCTAAAAACCCATAAAAAACGACAAAAATGCAAATTTCTCAAAAACGGCTCTAACGATTTTGATCAAATTTTCAGTATTTATAGTTCTTAAGATGCCAAACAAAATGACAACACCCGCTTTCATCAAAACTTCGACGTTTTATAATTATGGGGAAATGTTTAAAAATAAACAAGTTTATGTTGTCAATCTAGCACCGCGGCGGCGGCCGCATCACGGGGTAGCACCATTGTAGCGATCACGGCCAGTAATTCAAAGGTCGCGCGATCGAATCCCGCCTAGGACAATAATTTTTTTATACGATTGACGTAGGTAGAATATTATTTTTTTGTTTTGTTCTAACAAGTAATAAATAAAATGATTGAAAACAATATTATTTTGACTACAGTAAGTTGGGAGAAAGTTTGTGTCAGTTAACTGATACCGTTTATTATAAATTGTGCTGGGAGTCTTCTAATGATTGTAAAAAAATTATTGACCTTAGAAAAAAAATCGTTGTTTGTAATGCTGGTAGTCAAACACATAGTAAACGTTTTATTCTGTCTGTACCTTTTTTATAAGCAAACTTCATTAGGAAAGATGAGCTATTGCACTGACTCTTGTGTTGAGAACTAAGGTCGGGAGTAAATGAGCACCGATCACGGCCCCCATGACTAGTTTCATTGATAATTGTGTATATTTTTATGTGTCCACACTCTAACGACCGATTTGGACCAAATTTGGTAAACACTTTAGTTTTTCTAAGTCGCTCGAACGAGAAAATTAGAAAAAAATCTAACAGCCGGAAGTACCGTACGTTTTTTGATCGTAAGTAACAATTTGTTGAGATTTTTCGGACTAGAAAGAAACTTTTGTGGCTTTTATAAACAAAATAAAACTTTATATTTTTTATACGACCTTACAAGCCCGTCCGGTTCGCAACCAGGAAAATCGTGTTTTAAGTAATTCCAGGTTTTTGGGGTTACAAGTCTTCCTTAAAAACTCTATAGCAGAACAACTGTGAATGAAATGACATGATGTTTCACAGAATTAAAGACAAAAATCCATATTTTTATTGACTTTTTTCTCAAAAATATATTTCTAATTCATTTTGAGATATGGGCCGGAGAAAACTGGTGTTTTTCCGGAATTTAGAAATTTTAAGGAAAAAATTTGACTTTAGACTTTTATAGGTTTTATTACATCCAAAGAAGCAGATTGTCATCTAGAAAAAAAAAACTGTTTGTACTTTTTGCTAGTTAAAATATTTCACGAGCGCTTCTATTTTTTTCTGTTTAGTTCCTTTAGTTTGACTTATCACAAGATGGGGTCCAATTTTAAAGTTTTTAGTACCATTTACAATTTTCCTGAATTGCTTGATTAAACTACAACGTACAATACACATGGATGCAGTAGGTTACAGCCTTACTCTCATGTGAGCTTGGTCTTATATATTAAATAAGAAAACCATGAAGGTTCAACAAAAATACTTTACTACAACAAGACACGCAATGCATTGTGTACTGAAAATACTCCCAACACGGGGGTTGGTGTGCAACGCACTGTGCTTCGGCCGCTTCTCATAGTTTTCAGTGTCAAGCTCACATGTGCGTCCTTAGCAGTGAACGTATTAAAAGGGTTTAAATTCAAATTCCCGGTCTTGACCCCCCCCCCCCCCCCCGTTTTCCTGGCTACGACTTTAGATTGCGAACAAATATATAAATATAAAATATTTAATGACACCCCCAAAACGTGTTCTGCGGACCATGATAGGTGCTCATTACTACTCCCGACCTTAGGTCACTGCAATAGGTCCTACAGGCATTCACCAATAAGTTCAGCTTGTACAAGCCATTGCAAATAGTTACTGTTTTACTATAATGTTATGCTCATAAAGGCTTCACCACGGCATTACTCATGTTGGAATTGTTGTGTTTTATTTGCTGAACAGATACCGTGTTATCTGGCTGAGTAAATATCCGGAGCGGATTTGCATGCGTGTGACATTATTCATTAGCAAAGCATAAAGCTATTTATACAACTTTTACACATAAACATCTGCTGCACAACCTGTTACTCTGAGGTATCTGTTTACAAGTACGCGATACATTGTTTGCCGGTTGCGCTTTGGAGTATACAGACAAAACTTGTAGATAGTCCGTTTAAAACGCGGGGTACGATCTCAGGAAATGCCCCCCGGCCCAGACCACTTGTACTCTATGTTTTTGGGTCGCTGATTCCGAAAATCGGGGTCCCGCGGCTCTAAAATCCCGGCGTCACCCCTAAAAATTCAAAAAACCACCCTTTTTAAGGTGTTTTTTCACAACAAAGTTTATGACACCTCCAAATAATGCTATGGAATGCACAAATTATGAATAATATTTACAAATTTAGCAGCCCCATAGAAACCAAGAAATGCATCACAAGTGTTCGTCGTAGGGAGTGATTCCGCCCCTAATTTGACGAAAAATTAGGAAATTACGGAAAATAATATGTGTCCTCTACTTTTTGTGGGAGGTGAAATGAACGGGGTAGTTTTGCAAACTACCCCCAAAATTGCGAAGTTCAGGGAAAACAGATAAAATGAGCTGAAATGAAAGCCTATTTTCTTTCTCGTTATTTAATTTCGGATGAACATCTTTGGAGAGCAATAGTAAAACATTTTTTCACCCCTAAAATACATAAAAAGGGTTTTTTGCATCTTTAGGAGTGACACCGGGATTTTAGAGCCGCGGGATCCCGATTTTCGGAATCAGCGACCCAAAAACATAAAGTACAAGTGGTCTGGTCCTTGGGGCATTTTCTGAGGTCATACCCAGCGTTTTGAATGGACTAAGACTCGTATATTTGAGTGCATAACAGAAGTATTTTATTATTCACAATCAACCGCGTTTTTAGTTTGGGTTAACTAAATAAAACAAACATAAACAAAAATCAACGAAAAATTATTACTGCATTATCCTTATATATAATTCTGTAAGCGAAATTTTAGATTCAAAATTGTGGGAATTTGGTAAATCGGAGGATGATGGGAGAGGTATCAAATTAAAGGTATCGATTCAAGGAACGAGGGAAAAATATAAGAATTTATAAAATTATAAACTAAGGGGTTTTTGAGGTCCCCGAAAAACGAAAAATCCCCATAAGAAATACATGAGAATTTAAAAACATCTGGTGTGTTTATATTAAAACATTTGGTATTAAATAAATAAATTAAAAACCTAAAACAGCTGTTCTGCAGTTTACTTTAAAACATTTGGTATTAAATAAATAAATTAAAAACATAAAACAGCTGTTCTGTAAAATAATAAGACAGTTAATGTAAATTATATTTTTATGGCCTAAAATGATAAATAAACACATGCATTTACATTTATTACCATAGCAACCAATTGAATAAAATAACAGATAATATAGCTGTTTGTTCCAATATGTCCATTAACAGCTGATTTAAAAATTTGAAGCAATTATTTTTGTATTTCTAGCTTTTAGGTTAGGGTTTTAAAGTGAAGACCTGAGCCTTGCTGGTTATTGTAAACATTATTATAACTGCTGTTATCAAATGTAAGAAATAATTTGATGTGAACATTTATCATTATTTATCATTTTAGTTTTGAGGTTATTATTAATCGTACAACTTTATTATAAATAAAACATAACATTTGTTTTTAGAAGGTTCCATTGGGGGTTGGCGTGCGGAGCACGCAGGGGTCTCCCCTAGTAATAATTATAATTATTCAGCTGTCAATTCAGTCGTTACATGTTATAAACAAAACAGAGGATTGGGATAAAAAAACTGAACATAATTATAGATTAGGCCTACAATGAACCAAAACACGTTCATTTGCTACCAATTTGGCAGATTTGGAATCAGGTAATTATTTTTCAGGTTTAACAGGTTTTTTTTAGATTAGGTAAAAGCAAACAAAAGTCTTACTGTATTATTAGCCAAACATCATTCTGGTGTTACATCCTTATTATTATTTCTCAGAGGTGTTTTGTTTGTCGCTAAGCGATATTTCCCTTAATTCGTCATTAAAAACAGCTTAAAATTCATGTTTCCGTTACAAAAATTGATTAAAAAACTTTTATATTATACCTATACTTCATACTAGTGGCTTGTAGGGGCAATAGCCCCTATATATCAGGCTATATTTCTAGGAGCAATACCTCTTCGTGACGGCCTACCTTTGCGAGGTGGTCTTCCAGCGTTATCCATTTCGGTAAAAAAGTGCAGTTGAAATAATTTTATAATGTGTTCAATCAAATAGCCTAAGCTTTGATTTTAATTCTCACTTTGAAACAAAAACACAGCTACAATAACAAAACACATCACAAAACTGCTCATTCAGGTGTTGTTATGATTGCTGAATTTTACACGTGTGTATATTATAGCGGAGTGTATATTATACCTCTGAAATACACATTGTGCTTCCTCATTTCATAAATTGTGTTAAAATAGTTTACTTGGTAATACCTCTGAAATGGTCACTGTGCTCCTCTTTCTTAAGTTGTTTTAAAATAGTTTACTGGGCAATACCTCTGAAATGGACATTGTGCTTCCTCATTTTGTAAGTTGTGTTATATTGTCACATTTAAAATTGAAATCTAAAAAAAAATTTAAATAACTTAAACAAGATTATATCTATATTCATAATAGAATATAGGTTATAGGCCAATCTATATTCATAATAGAATATAGGTTATAGGTCAATCTATATTCATAATAGAATATAGATTGACAGTTTTCACTTCTGTCGGCAGTCCTGAGGCTGCTTTTTTTAAATGTTTAAGTTGCAGATGTTTCTCAAACAATAGCATTGCCTTATATACGAGTATGCACGTAATTTAGAGTTTAACTGTAGAATGTGTTTCTTCTGAGTAATTTTGCTGTCGAGATAAATGCCTAGAAACTTTATATCATCTGTTTGCTTTACAAGCATAAAAGTCATGACCAAGACGCGATAGGTTTGTGATAGGTCTTCCCAAATTGAAACCCCTCTAATCACACACTACTTATTTGGGGTGTTCCTCATGCAAAAGACATACGAAGAGTCTCGAAGAGCAAGTTTTGGTATCTTCTGCTTTTGGAACACCGCTTTAATTCATATGCTTGGTCCTTCATCTTGGATCCGTTATTTAGACTTTAGTTTTTATTTTTTTTAATATGGGACTGAACATGAAATTCTTAGACAAAATCAATGATTTCTACCTTTGGAACTATTTTTCAGGCACCGAACTCTTTCGTCTTCATTAGTGTAACTGCGTCCGAACTAAAGACGACATAAAAAAAAGAAAAATATATACACAAGACTCTGCTGAGAATAACCTTATTGTGTATATACAGTACGTCGTTCAGCTCCTTTCCCAGTAAACGGACACCGTTGCACAACTCAAGGAAAACACTGCAAGTTGTTTATTTATAAGCGTTATATGATCCGACGGATTTATTAATGAAACCATACGCAGTTTGTTGTTTTATTTTGAATTGGTTACGACTAATTGTCTAGGCGGAGACGCAGCCGCTAGCGTGGCCTTGGCGTGTCAACATACTAATGGAAAGGTACGTATTATATATCTGGAATATTTGGACAACGGATCGCAATAATTGATATAAGAATAAACTATCGTTAAGAAAAGATTCGAGACAGGCCTGAAGGGATCGAATTAAGCCGAGATCCGATAAATTTCGTTTAAAGGTACCCGTTTGTAAAACAACGTAGTGGGCAGACTGTTGGACCGCGTACACTGCATAAAATTGTTGGCTGTCAGCCGGATTGGTTTGAAAATTGCCCAGTTAATAGCGTAATAAGTCACTGTCAAAGAATAGCGACAAAATAGTAACACACTACGAACCACTGTCAGAAATCATAATAACAAGTTATTAAAAATAATAATAACACCACAGTAAGCTGCAAATAGAATTATGGTTGTTTTCGATGTCGTTTCTTAAGGGGGCGCTACCCTGTCCGCCATATTGAATCTGATTCCCATAAGAGCAATGCTACAGAATAAGTAATTTTTTTCCCGTTAATTCGTGGAATAAATTAAAAAATTAAAAATTAAAAATTTTGAAGTACTGTCATATGCGGATGTTGATTGCTGAATACATTTTCAAGATCCGTTTTATTGTTTTCATAAACGTATGATATAAATAGTTTAAATTAGTAAACTTTATAAATGTTTTACTCAGTTGCAAAAAGAGATATTGCAAAAAACCTTAGCAATCAACACCCACAATCTATTTTACTTTAAGAAAAAATTACAGCTTTCGTTTTTTAACAAAAACAACACAAAAATATGCTTAATAGTGAAGGTATGTTTTGGTTGTTTAACATTGAAATTGGTACATTCGCCGTTTTTGAATGTAGGGAGCCGACCCTTAAGAGCTATTCAGTCTATTGGTTCAGAAAAAATGCAGTAAACCGCACAAGTGAGATAACATCGACCAATATCTGGTGTGATCAAAATGGCTCAGTTGGTAGGGCGTTACCACGGAATGGTAAAGGTCCCGGGTTTGAATCACGGTCTTGGTCTGTATTTTTTCACTTGTAATTTAGTTAAATTAACCCTTGCTGGGGAAGGATAGCATTGTTGTTAATTAAATGTTGACAACAAGAATAATAACATTTAAAAGTATTAATAAATTTTTCCTTAAAAACAAAATTTAATGAGATCGACAAAAAGGGAAACAAATTACGAAGTGCTGTCGATAAAATTTTCTTAACGAGAGTATTTATGTAACTTTGTTATACAAATATTTAAAAGGGACGGTAAACAAAATGTTATACAATTTAAACAAACAGTGTTAGTAATCAACTAACGTAACAAATGTTATTATTATTCAAATATAATTACAACTTACTGTCGTCAATAGTCAATTGACTTATAAATTCTTCAAACGACGGCCGTTTCGGCTTATTCCGCCATTTTTATGTTAAAATTCGTTTGTTAAATTAATCCGTTGTCACACATCACACACAAACATTCAGAATAAATTAGAATAAACACAAAAAATTCACTACTAAGAAATCACATGTCCTGTGGGCCCACTGTCTCGCACTGTACTGATGTCATCAAAGTTCACTGGGTTGCAATTTTCAATATATTGTTATCAATTACATGGTGGGGAGGGGGAGTTTATTTGTATAATCGTATCAAATAAAAGATTGGAATCAAATCCAAGTTTTTCATTGAGTTTGGTATGCGGTTTAGTTTTAAACATTTTATATATTTCGTATTGTTCTAAAGCATTTAATAAATCGCCCTTTTCGCAGTGGTGGAGTATTCTTAAGGTACAGTCTATTGTATTGTGATTCTGGTTAAGATTGATTAGGTGTTCAGTATATTTGGATTCAACACCTTGTAGGCGTAGAGTTTGTTTACTTACTTATTATTATTGTGTTTATATAATAACATTTGTTACGTTAATTAATTACCAACAGTGTTTGTTTAGAGTGTAGAAAATTTTGTTCTACCAAAATGGAACAACGCTTTTAGTAAAATGGTGTTTACAATAATATGCAACACTGATAATAACAATATTAAAAAATAATAGGAGCAATGCGATCATTTAAAATCTATAAAATGTCTTAATTGATCTTAATTTTTAGCCTGCTTCCACCAAGCAATATTTACAAAAATGTTGTATTTTTTTGTCCCACTTCATGACAAGAGTGCTCAAAACAAGATAAAAAGTTGAATTAAAATCGGATAAATTGTTTTTGAGTTAACAAATATACACACTTTAATTGTTTATAATATAGTAAAGTACTAAAAAAAACTCTAACAATACTTACATTTTTACGCTATTCTTCAAATCACAAAATAGAAATGCAAATTTTGTTGACACACACAAACTTCACTATATGATATGCATTTTTTTCACAACAATTCTTAGACTTTTAAAAATTATAGTTAGCTAATTCCTTTTTGAAAACTTACAACAGTTCTTCAAACACGTTTTCTTTAAACATTCGTACAACTACATCGTTCACAATGTTTGCCATTCCACGCCGACAGGGATTTGGTAATTTCTTATTGTTTCGGTCGACGATGCGTTTATAAAGTGATCACAAGGTGTATTTACTATTTTGCTGGATCTGCAGAAAGCTCCTTTCTGAAGGGTTCAATATACTTCACAAGTATTAAAGAATACCGTAACGCTGACCGGTGGTTTATTCGTGGCTTCAAGTACTCATAGAACAGCTAAATATTATGCGGACTAATTTCAACCGGCGTGCTCCAGCGCTTCACTCCAAAGTGGTGTCCAAACGGTGCAGTTTCATGCAGCTGAGCGCTTTGACAGTGCCTCATTTAAAACCATTTGATAAATATATCTTTTGTAATTGCGTATTGGGGAAAAAACAAACATTCTTTATAAAATTGCGGAGCTGGCTTGCGATTTACTTTTAATTATACATTTTGTATTGCGTAAGGAGAATCTTTCACTTTTGGTACTCAAAAAATATCAATAACATAACAAATGAACGAGATTTGAAAAAAATCCATATGTGCTTAAGACTACAACGGAGAAATGTAAACTTCTATGGCGATATTCTGATTTACACTTCGAAAGTATAGAAAATATTGAATAAAAACGTAATTTATGAAATTAGGAAGCACAATGTCCATTTCAGAGGTATTACCAAGTAAACTATATACTCTGCTATATATATATATAATAATATATGCTATACATATGCATATACTATACTATACTATACATGGTACAGGGTGACGGAATAGAGCACGACGGAAAATCGTGACTGTAAAATCCGATTTACCGCCCGCAAAATTTCTTTTACACAGTGTGCCTATAGAAACTTTTACTTCAAAAATTAAAAAACCTCCGAACGGCTTTTCTTGAATCACGCATAAGATCACTCTCGATCAAATTCCACGAAAAAAAAAATCTGTAAGTTTTAATTTGTAATAAATTACCTGCTTACACGCTTCCTAAGCAATGGTTAAATTAATTGAATTACACGTGAAAAAACACGGACCAAGACCGGGATTTGTACCCAGGACCTTTACCTGTCAAAGTCGCATGCGAGGTATTCAGTCTATTAATTCATAAATGCAGTAAAACCGTACAAGTGAGATAACATCGACCAATATCTGCAGGATCAGGATAGCTCAGTTGGTAGAGTGTTGCCCCGGAAAGGCAAAGGTCCTGGGTACAAATCCCGGTCTTGGTCCATGTTTTTTCACTTGTAATTCAATTAAAAATCTGTTCATCCGTTTGGGAGCTACGATGCCGCAGATGGACACACAGACACAGATACACACGTAAAACTTATAACACCCCTCTGTGTACGTAGGGGGTTAAATATAAACGTATTTAATGGTTTTAAATTTAACATCGCCCTTACGGGGTAAACATTCATGTATGTTGTTGATTTGCCGGTTGTGCGTCAAAAATTGCCACCAAAAACATCCTACAATTACACACATTAAGCCGCTTATTGCAGCTTGATCCCAATTAAAGGTCACACAAGTCGTAAATTAGGCCACGTTTTTACCCTTTTGTCCCCCAAAAATTTGTCAAATTTGTTATGAATCATTTTAACTGGTAAGTATTATTAGGAGAAAATTGTGCACAGCTGCTTATGTATTATACAGAGTAAAACAGGGGTTGTACTAAACTGGTCCGAAGGTATTTTTGATCCCTAGAGAAGGGTGGGGTTAAACTGGTCCGACGGGCAGATCTCTGGCAGGGTCGCTAACCCAAATCCCCCAACCAGTGGATTTTGCCTATCTAAGACTTTTGTTCTCTTACAGTCGCAGCGTAGTGTAGTACTCGTAGAAAAAACTTGTGCAACGCTAAGAGAAGAAATCTTCATCCTCTTCCAAAATGTGCTGCAGAGACCTAGGGGGTTTTTTTTATAAGAGGACCGCCACTCTTAATTTTTTAAAAATATATAGTAGGGTAACGAAACTGTTAACTAGAATATAATACGTTAAAGTAAAACACATCATATTACTTAATTGGAAATTTTGTAAACATTTATAAGCTAGTAACATTAATTAAGGGTCTGCTCTAGCTGTCAGCCATGTTGGCTGACACTCCATAAGACCAATGTTAAATTAAAATCAAAATTTTTCCTTTATTTTTGATCTGATAATTATGAACGATATGTCATTTTAAAGCTATGGCCAATATGCATGCAAATGGCTTTTCCAAAACTAAGAAAAACATTTTCTTTAATATTTATTAACAATTTACAACATTGATTTTTAATATTTTTTTATGTTGTTACTATTAATTATAGCGAAAAACTACCAAGCCATTCGCATAAAGAATTTCGTCCCCGAGAGTTTGGTATTTTTTTTAAAACGCTATTTGAACAATTGCGGGTTTTAAATGGATTTAGGCTGAGCAATGTCCGTGTAACCTGCCACCGCTATAGGGTGGTTTTAAATATTTTTTACGTTGTAAATATTAATTATAGCGAAAAATGACCAAGCCATTCGGATGAAGAATTCTGTCCCCAAGAGTTTGGTATTTAAAAAAAAAACGCTATTTGAACAATTGCGTGTTTTAAATGGATTTAGGATGAGCAATGTCCGCGTAACCTACCGCCGCTACGCTGGAGTCGCAGGTTGCTTTCTGCTTTACTAGAGCCGACCCTTAAGTAGGAATTCTTCCAAAGGTGGACATTTTGGTATTTAGTAATTTATGATACATCCAATCATTTTAAAATGGCGGCCAATATCATTTCTGCATTTTTGAAGAAAAAAACTTGAAAAAGGAAATAAATATTGAGCTTGACTTTTGAGAAGATCAAATTTAACTGTGTAGAATCAAATTTGATCATAGAATCTCATAACTAATGCACTCAATGCAACAGAAAACCAATGTGTGTACTTAATTTGGACCAGATCGGACGTAAAATGCGGTTGTTTAGTGACACCCTAAAACGTGTTCTGGGTACCATGATCGGCGCTCATTTACTATTCCCGACCTTAGGTCTCACCATAAAGGTCATTGCAAATAGCTATTTTTTCTACCAAAATCCGCTAGTAAACAAATTCGTACCTTGAGGGAAAGTTTATTTAAAAAATCTAACAATCAATAAATTTATTTACTAGGATACACTTACCTTACAAGTTTGGCAACCCTTGAAGAGATGGGAATCCCTCTGTTTCAGCCCTTATTTGAAACTGTAACAAACAAAACCGATTAGAGTCCAGTAAAAGTGTCACAGAGATTTGTTTGTAGGGGCGAAATACGATCCCGATGATTCATTCAGCATTCAGCACTGGTACATTCGTTTTCATTAATTTATTGTTTCACTTGGTCACATAGTCACTCTCTTAGCCTACTCCTGGTTGCGTCATTAGCCTAATTGATTGTGACTGCGTTCTGCCATAAATTTATGACAGACGTGTTGCTGGAAGAGGATACGTGACGTGTTGCCGAATATGCGTAACTCAAAATATTCTAAACGCAACAGGCTTTCTAACATACGCTACAATATCTATCTGATAAAGAAGGACAAGTAAAATGGTACAACAACAGATTTATTCTTCTGATCAGAATTTTTTATATTTATTTACTTCCTTGACACTCAAAGATTATAGAAAGATACGCACAGTGAAACCTAACCTAACGTAATCAAACCTTAACACGAAATCGTTTGTTCTATGTGCGATGTGTCAGGTACGGGGCTCCAATATGTTTTACCCCATTAAAGTTTATTAGTTTCTATTTGTCTGCAAACGGCGCGGCGCTTTACTGTCAGCTGCTTCACGTGGGTTAACCTTAAAAGTTTAAGTCGACATTTTTGTCCGACAGATTGTTTTCAAATTCCCTGCACAGCGAGCCTAGCCAAACCACTTTGACATTTTTACAAATTTCACCCGTTTTAAGAAAACTTCAAAAACGGTCTGAAAATTCGGTTAAATCGTCCACCGGGCCGCCTACGCACCGACAACAATGACAAAGAGAAAACGGGAACGTGCGACAAAAGCTGCTCAATATATAACCGACCCAGTATCCATAGATACAGAACGCTAATAAAGTTGTTACGCTGTTCAGTCGGTCGAGAAATGATTTAGCAGACTTAGATCAACTCCTGCGACCAATTATTATTGTTTTCCCGTCTCACACGTCACTATGTTTAATTTCTTTTTTTACCTTTACATTCTCCCTGTCTCTCTTTTTTTAGCGACTACGTAACATCGATCCCGGCGTTTTAGGAAGCTTATAGGTTAGTTCAGAACATTGAAAAGTACATAATATTTGTTTTCAAGCCCCTTATAAACACAGATAAACTTATTTGTACACTATGGGGCTCCACCCCATGATCGCTACGGTCACCGACCCCCATGGCTAGGCAAATACAAACATATTGTTGTAGATTCTGATATTTTCACCGAAATTACGATTTATTAGGACAGAAGCACTTGGATCAGGATAGGGAGTGGGGGGCTCTTCATAATGTAATAAGGCCCACTGACGATCTACTCGGTCGCCAACATCAGGCCACGCCCACCAAATATCAAACCTATTTTATCAACATGGCGTGCGTCGTACAATTAATTTAAATATTCAATAATCAAAATAAAAACAAAATTTTTAATGCCAACCAATGGAAACAATATAATTATGTAACACCAGGTGATTAAATTATAACACATTAAGCATCTATTACATAATTAATTTGCTAGGGGTTATTTTGTGAGTAGAACTCCTCCT
>JAGFPH010015845.1:2515-15474 GCA_018207615.1 Philaenus spumarius
ATTAATCAAACTAAGAAAGAGGATTCTCACGTAATAGCTATGGCACAAGAACGTTCGCCATTTTTCAATCCGGGAACGTTTAAGGGATGTCCGAACGAAGATATTTTTGTCCATATAAATAGATTCGAACGCGCAGCTGTAGCAAATAACTGGCAGGACGATAAAAAAGTTATTTTCTTTCCAATGTATTTAGATGAGGTTGCCTTATCATATTTTGAAAACTTTGAGAGAAAAAATTTAAATATCAGGTAGGGAGATGTCAAAAGCGCTTTTCTCCAAGCTTTTGCACCTACAGAGAGTAAAGAATTGTTATTAATGCAACTGAATAGTAGGATACAATTAACATCTGAATCCGTAATAAAATATAAAACCGACGTCGAGACATTGTGTGCTAGGATTGAACCGGATATGCCAGAAGAAAAATTGTGTAATCATATTTTGAAAGGGTTGAATCCAGCAATTTTGCAGCAAATAGCAATGTTGGACAATTCAACATTACAAAAATTAGAAAATAACATTCAAAATTTTGAAAGAGCTAGCTTTATGATGCGTACACGGCTAGGTTTAAATGGTCAGAGCATGGATAGTACAGAAAGCAAGGGAAAGGACATGGAGGAAAAAATAGATATCATTATGGGAATGATGAATAGGTTCGGAATACGAAAGGACAGATCTAGGAGTAAAGAGAATTTCAGGGAAAGTCCCGATAGTAGGAACTTAAGCCCTGACTACAGGCGAACAAGAAATACAAGTTTTAGTAGAGAACGGAAAGTTTCACCTAGTTATAGAACTCATAGGGATCGACCAAGAGCAGATAGTAGGGAAAGAAAGGTATATTTTCAAGAAAGGGAATCAAATCACAGCCAAGGTAGTAAAGAATATGGCGGAAGTAATAGGGTGTCGTCTTACACAAAACGATGTTTTATTTGTAACAGAGAGGGGCATTTTGCTCGAGATTGTAGAATTAGATATCCAAAAAACTAGTAACGCCTGGAGTACAATATGAGTTCTCTGGAAGGCAAAACGAATATCGGAAACACGAAATAAATCTTGTAGGCAATCATAACAGAAGCCAAGACATAAATGATTGTAAATTAAGGCTAGATAACATAAGGGATAGGCTCATACAGCGAGAAGCTCAGAGGGAGCATATTAGGTTTTTGAAAGAATTTCACGCAGCAGATTCAAAAATTGTAACCGATAAACAGATTCTTAAAACAGTTATTTTTAAGAATCAAGAAAATAAATCTAAACAGGCTGATATAAAGGGACATTTAAACGCTACAATGAATGAACGCTACGAACGTGATATGCTGACTAAGTCAGATAAGCGGTCAACATATTCACCTAGATCAGGGAGTGCTGACAGTTGCTTTAGTGACAATAAAAACATCTGTAAAAATAATTCTGTCATCGGAAAAATTTCGGATATTGCTTTAAATGTACCAGGGATTTTTCAAAGAAATGAAATAGCTATAATATTAGATACAGGTTGTAATATCTCTTGTTTAAAATCAGATTACAAAACCAGCGAGATGGTATTACAGAGCTGTAATGTGGCACTTACGTCTGCAGATATGACGCCTATGCAAGTAGAGGGAAAGGTTGAAATTGAATTTTTAATACAGGGGGTGTTTTACAGACAAACAGTATACTTAGTAAAACAACTTTCGTGTTCCTTATTATTGGGAAATGACTTTTTAATTAATAATAAAGCAATAATTGACTACGAGAAGGAAATTGTGGCAATAAATACCAATGGATCTAGGCATAGCATTAAGATAGATAAGGGTTGGCTAAAAGAATATGTGAATAATCTAACTCATAAAGAAACTACTATGGCAAACGGGGTTAACATATATTCCAAGACGGACACTATAATAAAACCACATTCAAGTCTTGAACTAGAGATAAGAACTGACGAACAGATACCGGAGGGGCTGGGTTACCGTTTTTTCGAGAGCAACGAGATGTCAGTTCAGAGAGGATGTCTGTGCGACGAGTGGAAGCACACCTGTAAAATTAATATTAACTAACCCAAAATCTATATCTAGTCATATTTTACATTCAACGAAGTTGGGACACATTGTTCAAAGTGAATCGACTAAAAATATTTTTAATAGCACAGAGGATGAGGGCTCAATGACAAAGGATCATAATTTGGATGTGTTAAATATTGGAGCAGGGTGTTCGACGGATAATTATGATGAGCCGTACGATGCTTTATACGATCTAGGAGGTGAAAAAATCGACATAAATTTAGAATTGTCGCCACAAGATTTTGCAAGAGCGAGAAGACTCGTGGAAAAATACGTTCATCTTTTTGCGAGGGGACCTGCAGATTTGGAGGAAGCGGATATGCCACCATATGAGATAAAAATGATTTCAGATGAACCCATCGCATTACCACCATACAGACTAAGTATGACAGAAAGAGCGGAGCTGGACAAACAGGTGGATGAATTGAAAGAAGCAGGAGTGATTAAGGACTCGCAAAGTCCATTTGCGGCACCAGCGTTTTTGGTAAAGAAGCCTGGAGACAAATTTAGAATGGTGGTAGACTACCGCAAACTAAACGAAAATTTAGAACCAGATAGGTTTCCGTTACCGAGAGCGGACACAATTTTTGACACATTAGGGACTTCAAAATTTTTTTCATCCATGGACATTAACCAAGCATTTTTCCAGCAGCCAATAAGACCAGAGGATAGGAAATACACTAGCTTCATTACTCATAAAGGGTTGTACGAATATACACGTTTACCAATGGGTTTGAAGACTAGCAGTAGTTCATTCCAAAGGAGTATGAATAGGGTATTTGCCGGATTATTGTACCATGGAATGGTCATTTATGTAGACGATTTAGTGGCCTATGGGACAACATTTGAGGAGCAATTGATGTCGTTGGAAAAAGTTTTTAAGCGGTTAGAGTCTGCAAAGCTAAAACTAAAAACGTCAAAATGTCATTTCTTCTATAAAACCATAGATGTACTGGGACACACAATTTCCGCGGAAGGTATAAAACCCATGGAAAAAAATATTGTGGCGATTCGTGATTTTCCTGTACCAACAAAAACCAAAGAAGTAAGGAGTTTTCTTGGAGCCGCGTCATACTATAGGCGGTTTATTCATCGATTCAGTGATATAGCCAGACCATTAACTGATCTAACAAAGAAGGAATTTGCGGAAGGAAAATGCTTTACGTGGACACAAGAACACATGAACTCATTTTCAAAATTAAAGGAGGCTCTAATATCAAAACCTATATTGGCGAACTACAGCGAGGACAGCGAAACTGTGATATTTTGTGATGCGAGTAGAGTAGGTGTTGGGGGCGTATTATCCCAATATCAGAATGACGGTACTCTTAGACCCATTGCTTACGTCAGTAGGAGGCTAAAGGATACGGAAAGTCGTTGGACAGTATCAGAAATTGAGCTATTAAGTGTAGTATACACAGTTACTCATTTTCGACCATTCCTGTATGGACGGCATTTTACTGTATACAACGATCATGCAAGCTTACAGTATTATAAAAATATCAAGAGTTTAAGTTCAAGGTTAAACAGATTAGCCTTAAAGTTAGTTGAATATGATTTCGTTGTAAAACATAAGCCTGGATCAGCAATGAAAGTCCCCGATTTTTTAAGTAGACATCCAAATGAAGAGGAGTTTGAAATTCCAGAAGTACAAGAGGAGTTCTCTATTAATAATATAAAAAAGTTAAATATAGAAAAACTCCAGCTAGAAGATGACTACTTATTTACTATTAGACAGGCGATAGCGGATCCGACTCAAGCGACAAAAACTGCTTACAGACAATCTAGATTGTACACGTTAGATGAAGGCGTATTGTACTACAAGTTTTACGTGAATGGAGAGTGTAGGAAACTGCTTACTATACCGAACTCGTTAGTCAGCGAAATATTGCACTCGTATCATGACACTTTAACAGCTGGAGCTCATGCAGGCGTGGCTAAGACATTATCAAAAATTAAACAAAAATACTTTTGGAAGTCTATGACAGCAGACGTAGTAGCATATGTGAAGGCATGTCATGCTTGCCAAATCATGAAACCTTCTCGACAGAAACCAGCTGGGTTATTGCAGCCTATTATTCCCCAAATACGTCCGTTTTCGAAATTGGTGTTAGATTATTTAGGCCCACTACCCAGAGCTAATAAAAAATTATATATTTTGGTAGCCACCGACAGTACCACGAGATACGCGATAGTCAAGGCAACGGAAAAAGCAGATGCACACACAACAGCTAAGTTTGTCCTGGAAGACATATTACCAAATTATGGGCTACCTCATGAAATTCAAACAGACAGAGGTTCACACTTCGTTGCTGACGCTTTAAAACAACTCTATAATGCTTTAGGAATACAACAGCGAACTTCTACAGCTTACAGGCCTCAAAGTCAAGGGATAACGGAGAGGTATAACTCAACCTTAATAACAATGTTAAGATTTTATGTAAACGAGAGTCAGAGTGATTGGCACAAATATATAAAGCTGGTTACTTTAGCGTACAACTCCAGTAAGCATGAATCGACGGGTCACTCGCCATTCTATCTGTTACACGGATTTGAACCCACGCAACCTATTGACGTAGCATTGTTACCAAGAATTCCGGACCACGATGTTCTTGAATCAATCAAAACAATTCACAAAGTACGAAAGGACATTCCTTTGATAATGCAGCGTACACAAGGACAGCAATGTGATCGACATGATGCAACGCACGTAGAGCGGGAATACCAGGCAGGAGACTTAGTACTAGTTAAGGATTTTGCTAAAAAGAATAAACTTATGAAAAAATTTATTGGTCCGTTTAGAATATTAAGAAAATTAACACCATTGAATTACGAGGTAGAGATTACTACGGCAGGTAGATTACGCAGCGATATCATTCACGTAAGCCGATTAAAAAAGTATAGCAGTAGATTGTAATTCTAGGAATATATTTGTTGTTATAAAATAAATAAATAACTCAAGTTTTTGTAGAAATATAGGAATTGTTAGTTTTAAGTTTATTTACATTGTGTGTGTTTACTTAGCATTTTGGATAACTTGTTAAATTCCTGACGACTATAAGTAACGAGATATACATATAAAATATTATTTTATTCCATGATTTTTAACTATGTGTAATATGTAATTTAAAATAAGATATCGTAGCAATTTTTTTCGTTTTCGCGAACTTTTTATGTAGTTGAGAGTTTTATCTAGTATAAGGAAGTTTTAAAAATCATGCGTTATTATACGTTTATCAATTATTTAGTGTCAGAGAACAGGTATGAGTAGATATGTTTTGTAGGTTTAAATTAATTCCATGGTTCTGATAAAAACTGAGTTCAAGATTTTACTTACAAATTTAATTTAACGAATCAATTTTCTGGGAAGGGAAAATATTTAATTTAATTCCAAACTAAAATATTCACAAAATGTCTCCTCAGATGAAACAAATAGCGACTCTTCCTACGATCAAGAAGGTCCAGGAACAGAAGATTGATCACCACATTAACATATCCACCCTTAGTACTGATATCCCTATACAAATTTCACTTGATTCCTATTTAAACCCTTTCCTATAATCTTTGTTCTGAAAGCTTCAAATCACTTATAAAACGTAATTCCTTTGAACCCCATTATCATGTTCCATGATCCATATCACACCCTCAATATTTATTTTCAGCAAGCAAAAATTAATGTAAGACAGTCAAGGCATTACAGTAGCTATCTACAGTAGAAGAGAACACTTTGGATGTACATCGCTGAGTGGCAAGTTTACACATTTCCAACATTGGGCGAGAACTACATAGAGAGACCATAACAGGCATTAGCGATCCTCTCAACTGATGTGGAACGACTACGAATGCAGAGCTACATCCTCTAGACCCAAACGAAGAGGCAGTCACTGTATATTTATTCCTACTTGTATAATTATGTACTTAGCACTTAAGATATGTATATATTGGTAAATTACCCTCAATAGTAAAAAAAAAAATTAGTTTAAGGAATGCCTGTGTTTGTATTTGAGTGTGTGTGTGGATGTGTACGTAGCATTTCTCCACCCCAAGAAATAGTCTAACAACGTTGGGACAACGTTTTAGGAGGTTGGGTGATGTTACAAAGTGAGATGAGGGAGAGTATTCATTTATATTTTAATTATATTAGAAGTAGAATTTTATTGGTAGCCTACGGTGCAACACGCGATGAAATCAAATCGCATAGTTGCATTTTGTAGCAAGCCAACGACCGAGCTAGACGAGTAAAACTGAGTGGGGACAAAGATGTTAAATAGAGGCAACTAAATTCGAGACGGGGCTTTTTTGGTGGAACGAGCGAAGGTGTACGTCGGGGCGACACGGGCTGACCTGAAGAAGCCACGAGGACAAATTAAGGTAGGAACATTTATTGTGAATATTTGGGGAAATTGTTTTGACAGAGTAGAATCAGTTTTGTTTGTTTTTTAATAAATTAAAGTAATTAATTATTTGAGTACTTTGGGAAGTAAATATATTATTTGAACTCAGTTTTGCCCGTAGAGTTAGGCATAAGATTTGTATAGATTTAGATTGATTGTTGTAGGATGTATAAATATTAAAGATTATTATTTCTGAACATGTTAGCAGAGCACTGTACTTAATAGTCTATCTCTTATTGGAATTAAAGATATGTTGAGATATTCTTGATGGGGTTTGAGTTATTGTAGCAAGTATATTATCCTCTCACAACATAATTAGAGCCAAGCGAGTAGTCTTAATAAGAAAGATCCCTACGTAATAGAGTATTGAATTAATTGTTGAATTAATTAATTAATTTTTATTTCCCCTTTAAGAATACAATCCACTATACAAATATATACATATGAACAATTATATAAAATTACTAGCTGCCCGATCCGGCTTTGCACGGGTAGACAAATCAAAGTTAAATGTATATTAACAAAAATATACCAATACATATATTACACTATGTATTTCTTATGGGGATTTTTAGTAACTTTGATACCCCAAACCCCCATAAAATTAAAAAATGTTTTGAAAACTTTTCTTAGCGAGCACCTAGTGCCCTAGAGGAAGCTACATACCAAATAACATTCCAATCCGTTAGGTGGAATTTTTAGTAACTTTGACCCCTCCAAACCCCCTCTAAAATTTCGAATTTTTTTAAAACCTTTCTTATCGAGCACCTAGGCCCTTAGAGGAAGTTACATACCAAATTTCATTCCAATCCTTTCGGTAGTTTTGGAGAAATCGTGCTTTAATACATTTAACTCACCCCCCCTCAAATTTCGAATTTGTTGAAAACCTTTCTTAGTGAGCACCTATGGCCCTAGAGGAAGCTACATACCAAGTTTCGGTTCAATCTGTTCAGTAGTTTTTGAGAAATCGTGATGAGTGAGTGAGTGGTATTTGGCTTTTATATATATAGATATAGCCTACATAACATAATATATACTTATATCCTACAACACATAAGTGTTTAATTGCTTAATACAGTTTAATTAAATACATAACATATACAATAGTTTATATGAAATTCCAACCGAATAAAAAAAAACAAGAAATTAAGCAATCCCGTTGGCAAAGTCAGTTTTTGGGTTTACCTTAAAAAATTGCAACAAAAATAAGAGCAAGAGACTGTCCTAACCTAACCTCGAAACTTAAAAGTGGTTTTTAAACTGTTTATAACTCGGTTCTACACAGAGTAATCCCCCCCCCCCCCCAATATATAAGTAGCATTGCCTTCATCCCTTAATTCAATAAAATATGTTAAGCAGTCGAAGATGTCCTCAACATTATCACTCTGTAACAACCAATTTAAAATTTTTCTCAAAAATTATTTGGTCCAAGAATTTGTTTTATGTTTGTTGGTATGTAATTAAAAAACTTTGGTGCGTGGTACGAGTAGGTTTTTTGATAAAAAGTCAGCCTAGATTTTGGTAAAATGCAAAACTTTTCCCTACGTGAAGACACAATTGAAGATTTGCGCACAGCCACTTTGTTTATAAATACTATCTTCAATACCGTCCTGGCATAAACTGTACGAAGAGATAAAATACCCAACTGTCTGAATAATGACTCAGAGCTATCAGTTCTGGATCTAAAGAGCATTGATTTGATAATGTGTTTTTGTGATACTATGACGGGCATCAGTGTGGATAGGTATGTACCGCCCCAAATCAACACGCCGTAACTCAACTTGGAATGAACAAGTGCAAAGTATATAATCTTTAATAATTCATAATCACAAACTGATCTTAGGTAATACAAGTATTTTAATATTGTCAATAACTTGCTGTTTAATTCCTTGACATGGTACTTCCAACTGACTCTACAGTCCAAAGTAACCCCAAGGTACTTTTAATACACAGTGCATTGCGTGCTTCGCCCTCCAACCCCCCGTATTGGGAGAATTTTCAATACACAGAGCATTGCCCAATTTTAAGCCCATGTGCGCCTGCTTTAAAATATTAGTGATTATTACGATGAAAGGTTCAAAAATAAAAAATAAAGTAATTTCTACTCATTTAGGCTATAAATATAAAAAATAAAAGGTCAGCTCCTACCAAAGGAAATACTAAATTTATGTAGCAGTGAACGTGTTTAAATGATAATATTTTTAGAATTTTGTTCAAAATAATTGAAGTAAACGGTGAGTTTATAAATTTTAATCAAGGTATTTAGCTTCCTAAAATTATCTAGCTCTTTATTTTTTGATATAACAACTACGTGTTAATAGGCTGCTGCAACCTATTAACAAATAGTTCAGAATTAATGAATTTTTAACGAATTATCAGAATAAAAAAAATAGGTCAGTCAGATATCAGGAGGTTGACAAAGTGTTCTATTGTGTATTTGGTATGCTGATGTATCGAATACTATTGCAATGTAATTATTGATGAATGCTTGGCGCCTGCTATACAAATTGTTATGTTTTGGTATGTTGTATTTGTTATGTTTGTGGCGCGGCCCTCGACTGGTTTACAAGTCTCCCTTTTTGGGTGTGCCGTCGGTCCTCGTGCGGCCGTACAAACGTTGTCAGGATGGTTGTGCTGTAGGAAGGTTCTTCAATAATGCGTTAAACAGTTGTTTTACTTCAAATGTTTAAAGCAAAACAATTACATTTGTCTGCTGGCCCGAACTTGTAACTAAACAAAAAGAAGCTAAAGGCGAACGAGTCTACATTGTGTGGTCTGTAGTCCGCCCCAGACCGAGGTTACTATAGTTCATTCACCGAGAGTTTAAAGTGAAGCGCCACCTTACAATGGCTGACGTTAGGGATTTGTGCCAATGAGGAAACGAACATCACGTGTGGGACGACTCTGCGTATGATTCACAGTAGTTCTTAGTAAACAAACTTTCTCTTCTCTAGCTCATCCTTGAGGTAGGTCCGCGTGTGACACAGTCTGCCCACGTCATATATATTGTAAGGGGAGGCGCTTCACTTTAAACTATCGTTGAATGAACTATAACAGACTTAGGCTTGAACATTTAGCTTCAAGCTGGCTCCCTCCCTTTAACTATAAACTGTGACATCAGCAGTTGTTTGTGAGCAAGCCATTATTTAGCACGACCACTTTCAACATAGATTCAGAATTACTCTCTAACAGTGATAGTTAATTATTATTATATAAGGTGGAGGGTACGTTGTTCACGATGATCATCACAATGTATTTTATTTACTCTGTTCACAATAGAGATCTCTATTTAACTATTTACCTTTACTCAGACAAACGTATACAGTTGATTATCCCATTACACTCTTCTTCTTTGTTTTATACTAACTTCAGGTCCCAACTACAGCAGATTGGGTTAACGTGTTGGTCATCTCGCCACTACTTGGCTGTCCCCATTACACTCCACCTACGAAAAAGCCTAATGCAAGGCCATGCTTTTCTTACAATTATTTGGTATATTCTAAAACACGACAACTTGTGAAAACCCATACCACGACTTAACTCGAGAACTATATGCTGAAATACAAGAATGTTCTACACAGATGTACATTATATACATATTTTATCCGTTGACAGCGAGTAAATTACTCTCACTATTCCACTGACCTTGGCATTTCACATAACCTCGCCGCTTCTATCAAATATCAAAGCTCGGTACATATGCGATAATTTAATTTACAAATTGTCTCCTGTACATTTTCAGATGTGTTTTAAAATCAATTATAATAATAATACTAAGATACCGGCTTCGGCATTTTCCTTTCTGTTTCAGTTCAAGAGCTTTAGTCCAACCTTGGCCTCTAGAACCAATTTACAAACATCTCGGTCATTCCTCGAGTACATCCTGAAGTAGTATGAACGCCTCAGTCCCGTTTTGTCGAGTTTAAACAAAACAAAACCTGGCTATAATCGCCAGTGAATCAGCATTTTGAGTATCTCGTATTCGAACCAGAGAGCTTCGGCTTTTGAAGTACGCTACACCTCAGCTACGAGTGAAGCTATTTAAAGTTTTAGACAATTCTTGTCCCTGTAAACGATGATATATTTTGTAAATAAACGTTTGAACGTAACTAAATAAATTTCTACAAATATGACGGGTTATCCGCTGTTGGTTACCCCTGCGATTTCCGGGCGATGGCACGTCTCCTTCAAGGATGGGTCCTTCCATTCTCGTGCGAGCTTCTGGATGTTGCCAGGATGGGTTGTGGTGGAGAAGGCTCTTCAAAATAAAAAGGCAAAACGATTGTATTACTTCAAAGGGTATATTTAAGCAAAACGATCAATTTCTCTGCTGGACCGAACTTAACCAACTAAACTAGATGAAGGTAAAGACATGCGAGTCCACGTTATGTTTTCGTGAGTCTGCTTCAGACGAAGGTTACTGACAGACCAATAGGATTGAATATTTAGCCTCCAGCTGGCTCCCCCCTCCTTTAACTATAACCTCTGACATCAGCTATTGTTTCTGTGCAAGCCATATTTAGCACTACCCCTATCAACACAGATTCAGAGTTACTCTCGAACTACTAAGATTATTAATTATTATTATATAAGTTGGAGGGTACCTGTCACACAAATACTTATAAATTTATAACATTATTTTGGCCTTATAGATAAACCATCTGATTCGGATGAAGAGCTATTTTAAACTTTAAGTTAGGCCTATACTGAACCAACACACGTTTCTTGAAAACATTTACAAGCATTGGCAACCATTGTAGCATTATATCAACCAAATTGAAAAATTTAGAAATGGTTATGTTTTTAGGTTAGGTTAATATTTCCGTACTATAAAATATAGCATATATTTACATTCTACATATAAAACAAATCATGCCATTCATGCAAAAACTTTGACCCTATAGGACATGCGTCAGGATATAGTTCACCCAACCCCGTCCCAATACCTCTGTTCTGATCAATCGCAACTTTCGTGAACCAAAGTATGCAATAATCTGTTTGTATTTGCTTCGCCGCGGGAGTTGGTGAGCGAAGCGAGCAGGAGACTGGGCCATCTAATGTATATATTATAAAACAGAGGTGCATCGGAGTCTTGCAGATACTGATGACGGGTAAATGATTCATAGACCTTGGTATTGACATGTCGAGAGAAGACAAGGAAACGATACCGACAATGAGTGAAGAACTGCAGTAGTCACATTATCTTAGAGCTATTATAACTAAATCGAGTGATCTCAATTTGGATGATTGAAGCTGATTGGTTAGTGTTGAACGCTGAAGTGGCTGACAGAAAGACCTTGCAAAGAGAGATGTGGTACGACTGGATGTGCATATTCAAGACCAGTTTCTTCACTATTTCTATTATTTTACGTTAGCGACTAGTTAATGATATTGATAATTTAAATTAAGTTAATTCCGCAATCACCACAGTATGAAATCTTAGACAGCAGTGTGGTGTTGCAGTACGATACTGATGTCTTATTTTTAAACGTTTTATTTCATTATTTGATCTTCAAAGTGGGGGCGTTGAGAAAACGAACAAATTCTTGATTTAACGTTACTATGAAAATAAAACGTTTAGTTTAATTGTGGCAATGTTTAGGGTACTAAATTAACTCTATAAACTGATTTACCGACTGCATATGTATAGAAGACAGTTTTGTTTTCTTCTGGTTTTGTTTTCATAATTTATGTATCCTTCATTTCGTTCAGTTTGTTTCATTTGTACCGTACTTGCATTTACTTGCGTTACATCTTATTTTCTTTAACATATTTGCTTAGTTTAATTTAGCTTCTTTTTTGTTTAATTTAATTTAATCTTAGTTTTCTGTTTTGTTGTTAGGTTATGTTTTAATTAGTGTTGTTTCGTTTATGTTGCACCTTGCTTTGTTTGTGTGCCATTTAGTTTGTGTTTTGCTTTTTCAGTTTCTGTTTCCATTAATTTCGTGTTTTTGTTATTGCAGTTTTCTTTGTTGGTGTTTTGATTTTTGCGACTATTTTTTTGTATACAATTTTCCTTGTTCGCGTATGCATTTATACAGTTTTTTATACTGGTTTAGATTTGTTTATCATTCAGTTTGCATTGTTTGTGTACCATTTAATTAAAGTTTGTTTTTTTCCACTAACACGCAATTCGTGTTGTTAATATTGCGATTTGCTTCATTAGTGTGTTTTTGTTTTTTTTTTTTAGTTCTGTTTCATAGTTTTTTTGAAAAGCAATTTCATTTGTTCTTGAGTTAATTTAAAATATCTATATATATAAAAGCGAAATACCACTCACTCACTCATCACAATTTCTCAAAAAACTACCGAACGGATTGGAATGCAATTTAGTATGTAGCTTCCTCTAGGGCCACAAGTGTTCATTAAGAAAGGGTTTGAAAAAAATCATATTTTAGGCTGGTTTGGGGGATCAAAGATATTAAATCACGATTTCTTCAAAACTACCAAACGGATTGGAATGAAATTTGGTACGTAGCTTCCTCTAGGGCCAAAAGTGTTCATTTTAAAATAGTTTGAAAAAATT
>JAGFPH010015846.1:2589-20421 GCA_018207615.1 Philaenus spumarius
TATCTGTTATAGCCTAGTGTCTTACGAACAAATAAAAGTATTACAATAAAATGTAACATATTTAAACAAAATCACTAGTTTGTTTGTTAAGACTGTTCATCTGTTGTAGTGAAAACTCAAAAATTAAATTATTAAAAAATAGACAGACTTATATCATGAGATATAAAAAAACGCGCATAAACTATTGATTAAATACAAATATTAAATTTAATATCATTTTTATATTTCTTGATTGTATGTGTTGTAATTGTTTTATTTCAAATTTAAGTTCTAATACAAGACAATTTAGAAACCCTAAAAAAAATTGCTTTTTCCTTCAATAACAAATTAGTCGAATTTGTGTACAAAAAATAGCTATCAAATTCATTGAACTAGACATGTTTATTTCCCAAAGTATTAATTTTGCAACTTAAAAAACTAAATAACTTGCACAGTGTTGTTGTGCCACGTATATACAGGATGTCTTTTTTACATGCGCCACCATTTATTATCTTGTAAACTGTAAACTATAAATCTGACAGAAAACTTTAAAGGGGAACCTTCCCTTGTTTTAGGAGAAATTACAAAATATTTAGTTAAACTATTTTTAAATGACCGCCATTTCCAATATGGGGGTCAACTTTCGAATTTTTTATGTAACACCATCTAGTTTGTGATGATTTTGGATTTTACTAATTATTTTAAGACTTTTTGATCATTCAATTACTTTTTGAAATCAACAAATGCAGTTTTTGTAATTTTTTTTGTCCATAATACAGAGGAATTAAGTGACAAAACTACAAATTTGTCACACAAGAAACAAATTGACTGGGCTATTCCCCCACGTTCCACATTTGAATTAAAACAAAGATAAAAAACTGCGCACTTGTAAGTTGATTTTACCGATAAACAATTAATTCCGGTAACGAATATAAACTGCTTGTTACATCTCAGTTAACCGAGACATCAGTAATCTGCTTTTTTGTATACTGCATTACCATCTAGTTTATGTTCCTTCTGCTGAATAATTTTGGATTGTACCCAAAATATTAATCCGCACGTTATCAATAGCTTAACGCCCGAATAACTAATTTAGCAAAGTTCATTTCATTCGACTCAAACTGGAATGAACTTGGCTGACCGTCGTACACACTTCAGCAACTACATAAATTATTATTTAGTTGTGCACTGAATGTTATGATAGTTAAAATAATAAAGTATTATGGAATTAATTGGGAAGATTAATAATTAACATCTAGTGCCCCAGTTTCAAAACATTAACTTGACGCTATCTAAACTATTGTATTTATATTTACCACTAGACTTACTTGGCCTTTACACATTAAAGAGTTCTTAAACAGAACAATATTTAAATACATTTTCAAACATTTGCAAGAGCTGGTTAGCGTCATTTTTTTAAGATTCTTTGTATACTGAATGCACTTAGTGTATCTGTAGAGTGGAAAATGTGTGTATATAAGAACGTGCGTGTGTAGTTTTAAATTATATAATGAAACTATATTTTTTAAACTTAACATTTATTTAAATTACAAGTTAAAAACAAGGACCAGTAACGAGATTTGAACCCAGGCCCTTTACCATTTCGTTACCTCCTATAGAGTGTTACCACGGACTGGGTTTAAAGGCCCTGGTTACGAATCCCGGTCTTAGTCCATGTTCATTAAAATAGTATTTTGTTCAATTTTATAAATAGACAGTGTAATTAGAAATTTTGTGTGATCAGGTTGAAAATCACAGAAGGAAATACTGAACATGATTACTTATTATTTATTATTATATATAATTGCAACACCTTGCAGCTTCTCCAGTGCATCACAGTGTTTAGACTATTTGAAACAGGTTTTATACCTCGAGGTAGGTTTTACATTATGTAACGTTTTTATCATAACGTATTGTGTGTAATTCAACTAATGTTAGTGATGTATACATAAGAAGATGTTTACCTATGCTATGAAGGATTAATACAATAAATCTCAGTAATTATTGGCTGCGGTAAATTATTTACGAAATTGTCTAGTGGGTGAGGGCATGGGTTGACGTGCGAAACACACATTGAACTCGCCCAGTGAGAAATACGTTAATTTTTCGAACAATAAAACGAATAATGCAAAATACCGCCTGAAAGCACACTCGTACACCATTTCTAACCACAGTTTCCTCATGACTTCATCCAATCGTTTACTCGAGGTTTACCCCCACTTCCACCCGACAGATGTTATAAAGCTGGATGATCCTAAGAGCACTTTTATGCGTTGTGCATTGAAAGTGTTTAAGTGTAAAGTCAGTAGCCGTCATCAAGTGTCGAGTCAAGGATCCAAGGATGTCCGCTCCGGAGATAAAGTGTCCGGCGTTCTTCAAGCTGAAAAGTTACGAAGGGACTGACGGGCACACCTATGTGGATAGGCTGGCGACGACCAATACTAAGAAAGGATTAGTGCTGGTAAATGTTTACTTTATTTCAAATTTAATATATTTAGTTAAATTAAGAAATGATAAAAAATCGGGCATTTAGTTCGTTTTTATTTGGGTAAATGTATTGATTGTCGTTACTGAAAATAAGATTTATAAAAAGAAATTTCCTAATTAGGAAAGAATATTTTTGGTCAACAGAAACATTGCTTTTATAAACAATGTTTTTATAAATTGATTTTTTTTACAATTGATTAATTCGGTACTCGCCATCTAAAGTTTTATTATTTTTAGGTTGGTTGGTAACATATTTCTATGCCTCTAAGACGTGCTTGTGTGTAGGCTATAATTTTAGGTTTACTATTTGAATCGTATTGAAAGTAGTTTCTTGGTTAGGGAAAATTAATTACTATTGTATTGCACTGAAATAGAAATCTTTGTGAGCCCTACTTTATTAGATTAAAGTTGAATTAAATCCAATTTTTTAGAATTTTTAACTAAGTGAAAAGTTTTTTTTTATAATTTGTAAAAAGTAACTTTATATTTCAGTATTAACATTTAGTTTTGTCAATATAAAAATTACATACTTATATTGCCGAAACTTTATTTAGATGGTATTAAATTTGTTTACGTTTTTTAAGTCAAATAGGCTAATAAAGATAGTGAGCTGTGTATATAACAGGTAAATCGAATGCCATTAACTAGATTCATACATGAAGCAAACTGGACTAGCGCCTTTATCCTGTCAGCTACGCTGATTCCCCATATTGCCGTAACGTACGTTTTCTCTTGTGGTATCTCACATAGGTTTGTTATTTATGTAAGCATGAAATGCAACTATTGCTTAGTTATTTCTGATTTTATTTTGTTAGTGTAAATTTCATCTTTTAAAATTTGTATTAAAGTTTATATGTAAAAGCAATAGAGAAGAATTTTACTGACAAAATATAACAAGTTCTTTCCACATTTTTTTTGAATTTAGGTAAAAAAAAAACATTCCCTTTCTTTACTTTTGTTCTTGCATATTCTTTATTCTTGTGATTCCATTTAATTTTTTTTTTTTTTTATTTTAAATGTTTCTTTTTGCACCAAAAATTTTAATGAGTGGTTATTTTTTAAAAACCACTTACATTCCTATTTACCAATACTGTATAATATGTTAAATTTTATTATGATGGTAAACACTAATCGGGCACCTAATTTATCATTCCATTAATGTTACGTGTGGATTTTTGGATTCTTTTTGGATTATAGTAAACATGTTATGTTTATAGTTAAGAATTCAAAGTGACTTTTTATAAATAGTATGTATGATGTGTGATAAATAAATATATTAAATCATTCTATTTGAACGTCGGTGATTACGTTTAGTAGGACCCTGTAATGGTTTAAAAGTTATAAACACAAATTAAAAAAAAAATGTGTGATTTATAAGGAGTAAATATTTTTATTGAGTTAATAAAGGTGTAAAATTTGAGACATTTTCCACTTTTAAGATTTTGACATTATATTTTCAATTTGATTTAGAGAAACTGAATTTTTTTAAATCATTTGAGATTGCGTTAAATATAAAGCCATCTGCCAGTCTTCCTAATAAATGGAGCCTTAGTGAATACATGGTTCATTATATTTTTAAAGTACAGCAATTAAACATGAATTCAAAACAGAGACTAGCTAGTCTAGATTAATGAAGCATTTATATACGAGTAATGGCATAGGGTAGTCAAACATATACTTGTGAGATAATATATTTGATAGAATAAAACTTGAATTCAGAATCTCACAACAAATACGTTTATTACTCAAACGTGTTTCAACAACAATGTCGTCATCTTCAGTGATGCACAAGGGGATACAATAATCAAACCACAACTCAGTTTATTAACTGTAACTGGGCATCATTGAAGGTGACGTTGTTGAAACAACGTATAAACGAATTTGTTATGAGATTCTGTGTTCAAATTTTGTTATATCAAACATATTAATAAAAGGTAAAAATATAAACACATAATATAAATTTCACAAAACACAAATATATTTGTAACAGCTGTTTCGCAGTTAAGCATCTTCAGACAACTAAACTAAAAATTACAATATAACTTATAGTTTGTATACAGTAACTTGGCGCCTGCTACAGACCCTAAGTAAAAGGTAGCCAGGGTACAGACGCCAAGTTACTGTATACAGACTATAAAACAACATTCTCCTTTGTTAAAACCTTTGTCTTCCCTCCCCTAGGAACTCCAAGGTCGTACCTTCCCTTTCCTTGTCTCCTCTTACCCACTCCCTTAGCCTAGATGTTGTTTTAAGTTATATTGTAATTTTTAGTTTAGTTGTCTGAAGATGCTTAACTGCGAAACAGCTGTTACAAATATATTTGTGTTTTGCGAAATTTATATTTTGTGTTTATATTTTGTACCTTAATTATGGAATTTCACCAAGTACCGACTGTGTTCACATTAAATATTAATAAAATATTAATTTTATGAAAAGGTTCATCTTAATAGTCAACTTTTGTAATTTGTCATACATTTTCTTATTTTTTTCACTTGTCTGTCCTTTGATGTTTTTATTCAATTTAGAATACTAAATTGCTTTCTTATAAAACTCGAACTGTTTACATATTTTGGTCTTCTTATTTATTAATATTTAAGATAATACAATCATCATGATTTGTATATCTATATTATTAATAAACTAAGTAAACTGGATAGTTCCACCTGCAATCAAAATTGTATCATGTTTGTATTTGCCCTCATGGTTTAGGTTGTTTCAAAATAACTTTTTTCATATTTTCGGAGTTATGGCGGTTTGAAAAAAAGGCTTGCAGCTAACTAAAATTGAAAATTAACACCCATAATGTAAAATATGTTAAAATATTAAAATTCTACCAAGATGATTTCAATCAACTCAACATTACATATGTATATTAATTGATGTACTGTATTACAAAAGTTGGATTTCCCATCAGGGACCTACTACACAGAAGTTAAAAGTTACAACTTTATATCAACATTTTTAAGAATTGCTAGTTACAGATGATTTATGAGCAATACAATAATAATTATAAACACATTTGTAAAAAAAGGACTATTTTACAGGTGGACAGTATTGAAGTACAAATAAGGCTGATTGATAAATGCATATCTTTTGGCATGTATTATTAACCTAAATATATTAACTACTAATTATAGTTAAAGAAAATTCTAGAAAAAGTTATGAAATTATTTATTTTTAGAGAAATTTCTGAAGATAACAATATACATTTTATAATAGGGTATAGTTTTTTTTATGTACCCTACGTAAGATATGAACGATAAAAGCCATATTCAAAATTCGCTGTGGTGTTCCCGCAAGCCTGCCCATGTTATTGAATTTTATACTTAGAAAATAACATTTAATAATAATTATTGTAGGCAGACAGCATTTAAAAAAAGTCTGATTAATTATTTTACTTAAAAGAAATTTGTATTTTCTGTTTCTGTTACAACAACTTCATTATAAAATACATCATTATTTATGCCTAAATAAAGTTGTGTGTTTGTTATTTTAATTTTGGGTGACATTTTGTCTAATTTATCTTATCTAGTAAACCAAGCTAGTACAATTTCAACCTACGACTGATATAGTAGTACGAAAATGTTCATAGCAAACATACAAACTTGTACTTTTTACACTTTATAGTTGTTTTACGCTAGTAGAAAACGTCTGTAACTTGTAAACATTATCTAGAACTCACAAGTGAACACTCAAATTTTCTGGAACAAGAATTCACAATTATTTTTTTTAAATTTACTTACATA
This sequence comes from Philaenus spumarius, assembly GCA_018207615.1. Classification (NCBI taxonomy): domain Eukaryota; kingdom Metazoa; phylum Arthropoda; class Insecta; order Hemiptera; family Aphrophoridae; genus Philaenus; species Philaenus spumarius. The sequence goes on from JAGFPH010015846.1 coordinate 8,802, forward strand.
ATTAATTTTAACATATATATTTACTTTGATATAATGCGACTGATTGGGCGTAAATATGATCGAACGTTATTAAAATTACAAATTAGTGTGTTAGAAAAACAAACTGTAATTTCGAAATTAAACACATAATGGAGTGCAAAGGGAAAACATGTAACGGTTATTCTAGTGTGAACAACATGAACAAATCTATACAAATATATGCCTGGAAATGTGTTACATCCGTAGTAAATATTTCGCCCATATTTGTGTTTCGTAACTTAAATAGTACCTTTGAGTCATAGAATATAATTTATGAGAAATATTAATAATTCATCAATGAAAACTAATTTAAGACTACGTTAAAGATTATATTAATAACAAACAAATTAACTAGAACAATTCGTTTAAGTGTGCTGGTAGTTTCCAAAGTTTGTTTTGATATTTTTTTTTATTAAAAATTTTAAAATGACTACTTGTGAAAATTTAAGTAATGCTGTTTCTTTTTTTAACATTTCTTACAACTCCTGTTAAATCGTTAAACTTCATAATTTTAATTATTCATATTCACCATCCTACTTTTGGGTTTATAAATAATATAAATAACATTATTCTTAAAAAGAAATTATAAAATATGTGACAGAAGAAAGAAAAGGCTAGCTTGCAAAACACGCACGAATTTTCTATAGTTTCAGAATGACAACAATAAGCTAATATTCACATACGTTTAGTAATTAAACGTATTTCAACGACATAATTGTCATCCACAATCATATCTCAATATAGCTAAGTTGTTTTAAGTTGTAGCTCACGTATCACTGAGGATGACGACTTTGTTTTTGAAACCCGTTTGATTACTAAACGTATGTCTGTGAGAATTAGTTGTTGTTATTATTCTTAAATAATTTCTTCTCCTTCGTCAAGCTCGAAATATATAAACTTATATTGTTCAGTTAAAGAAACGAAAAGGCTAGAATAATGGCAGGCATTAACATACAACTCACATTCACTTAGTTTGTTAAATAACAACAGGATCAAAAAGTAACAAATAAAACATTGTCATTATGAAACGAACATTTTTCAGTTAAGGCGTAAACTTGTTGTTCATTTTCTTTAACTAGAAAATATGAGAACACATTATAAAATGGAAATATACACACCGACGTTGGACTACTAAATTATATTATCTAATTACGGACACGCCAGAGTAATTAAATGAGACTATTCATAAATGTTTCGGTAGTTGTCTGCAAAAGTGTAACAGTAATTCACATAAAGTAATTGCCAACACAAGTCCGTAATTATTAAGTAGCAGTGGGAAAAAACACCTGCAAACTTGAAAGTTTATAAGCAAAGTTTTAATAGACCCTTAAACTGGCAAGTCAACTGTCAATACTTTTAAATTTTAAAATAACGTTGCAAAGAGAAACATGGATTTATAATATGTAGGCCTATAGTTTTGTATTTATAATATGAAATATGTTTGTTCTAAATTAATTATAATTATTTAAATATTAATGCACATACTATCTTTCGTTCCCGGCTTTACAAGTTTTACAAATAAGCACCTTGTCCCAAGTTTCTCTAAGAAATCATTACTTCTTGAGAAAACAATGAGTTCGTTTCCACGCTACGTGTTTTAGTATGTGTAATGCATTGTGTCACATTTATTTCAAAAATTAAAACAATTCTCAAAAAAATACTTAGTTGTAGTTCAAATGGTACCGAAGAGGGCGACTTTATCGTTGAAATGCGTTTGACCACTATCACATTTATTTATTTAATTTATTCCATAAATTTCTGCATCTCTCTATGCAGTCTAAGGGGTTGAAATAGTGTTGCTACCCCTATGCAATATATAATTTGAAATAACTTCCTACATACTTTATAGGTAGAATTGTGTAATATTATTCTTAAGTGATATAAAAACCATCCGAATTTCTATTCCTTTAAGTCAAAGGTATGAAATTGGATAAATACCCTTAACCTTAAATAATTATTCATGCATTTATTTTTTGCATACGTACTTGACTTAATTTTTCTACATGATCAAAAGCTAATCAACTAATTTCAGTAAATATTTTACAATTTACACATACCAGTATCAGGATTGTTTAGAAAATATGAACACTACAATCAAAGAGATTATACAACAAAAATTAATTACACTAAATTCCTATAAGATATAATGGTAAATTTGTTTAATATTTAATATCTGGTGACTTTAAAAACATTTGAAATTAAGTCAAAGTAAAGAAATATGATAACAGACTATCCATACATTTTAATAATGATAGTTAAAATAATATAGCTACCCATATAAAATAAATTGCATTAAACATTTGTTAATAAGTGTTCGTCCACCTGCCCAGATCTTAAGGATCTTATTTTAACCACAAGTCACTTCAAAATGAATTTTTCAATACTCTCACTAAATAGTGTTCGTTAATTTAATCTAAGTATATATTTATATACTAAAATCAAGCAATAGCGAACATTGCCTACTCCACTAGTATTTTATATTTGACACTGCTATTTATTCCTCAATTACGAGATGAAATGCATTAGGTAATTTAATTCAAGTAACATGAAATAAATGTCGCTGTTCAATATGATAGTTATGTTTGTTACAAGTAGACATTGCTTTGGTGCAGCGTTCGGTACGGTTAGTTTACAATAAAAATTGCAGGAAATCAGCAATATAATTTAGTAAAGCACGTGAAACGTAACCCATGATAACACATATGTAAATGTTTCATCAAAATGGTAATTGTAGTGTTTGAGTTAAAGCGTAACAAACATAGTATACACTCTTTTCCTCTTTATAATACACAACTCTGGCATAGATTTTCCATTGTAGTCAAAATAAATACAAATTTTATTTTATTAATATTTTAGTACATAAGATTGGTTAACAATTTAGAAAACTAAGGATATTTTTTAATGTATATTTTATTCTATTATTATTGTACCCGATAAAAATTAAATAATATGGTGACTTAATTATAATTCCTAATTCTTAATGTTGCCTTTCGATCCTGTATTGGATGGTACAGAATTAAAGTTATAAAAAGGTGTTTAAAAAATGTGGCCTAATAATTCACATTCGTCACAACAAGTTTTGGTGTGTCATTAAAAATTGTATATATATATACAGGGTGTTCATTTGAAAACTCCAAACTCGTATTAAAAGACTTATAAAAGACTTATACGTATTACAAGTTAGTTATGCTTACTTGGCTAAACTTATGCTAACATCATTAGGAATTACTACAAGTTAAACAATATTTCTTAACGATACTTGTATGTAATATATATAGATAGTGTTTATAAAGTCCCTTTAACCCCCTTTATTATTTATGTTACGCAAAATAAGTTAATAAAACTGTGTACATATCTTGTGTTGCATAACAGGACACATTTTTTGACATATCTGAACCTTTATGATTTTTGGGGGGCTTGACGGGGGTAGGGTGGTTAAAAATTCAAAAAATAAAGATAGGTCGTGTAATACACCATTGAAAAGCTTAATAAAAGAGAAACGGAATGGCGCAAACTAGAGCTTAGTATCTTGCTTCGGTTCAAAGTAATGGACAAAGTTCTGAAAAATGATATTGTTATCATAGCATCAAAGCAGGTTATTAATTTGTTAGTATTAGCAATAAGTAGGTTGTATGTTATTTTCCAGAACTTTGATTGCAGATTACTTTGAAACGAAGCTAAATAATAAGCTCTAGTTTGCGCCATTTTTTTTCCTGTTGATAAGCTTTTCAATGGTGTATTACATGATCTTCCTTCACATTTGAAATTTCTAACCAACCTTGCCCCACTAAGCCCCCCAAAATCATATAGATGTTGCGCAACACAAGATATATGCAAAGTTTTGTTAACTTATTTTCAGTAAGAAAATAATGATTGGGGGTTAAGACACTTTATGAACACTCTGTACATATTATGTATGTATACACAGTATGTGCTCGCACTCTAACGGCCACATTTTAAGTCTGAATTGGTCCAAATTTGGTATACACGTTGGTTGTCTACGTCACTCGGACGAGTTCGTTAGGAAAAAATCTAACAACAGGAAGCACGTATTTTTACCGGACGTAACAGTTTTTTTTTAAGATTTTTCATACGAAAAAAACTTTTATGGGGTTTTATGTAAACAAATTTATGTAGGATATTATTTATTTAATCTCGCCAAAATCGATCAAAACGTAAAATACCATCAAAGTACCCTGATCAAATACACGTGGGGGATTTTACCGTGTTGGCATCTTCTGATCTGCTCAAAACGAGGTTTTCCGCTGAGAGTGGATTGAAGCAGCGAGTGAGTTGAAGCTGGAAGCTGTAAGCTAAGACGTAACAAATTCTTTCTAATATATTTCGTACTCAGATCCTTCATGAGTAGAAACAAATTTCAAATAATTGGTTGAAACAATAAAATCTTAGAAACTTAATTTTGGAAATTCGCTTAACTCACGTCAGCTGTTCAGCTGCGTGGTCAACAGTAAGCATGAGCAATAATCACATGCCTTAAAATTCTCAGTTTTCCGTCCAGCCATTTTTTTTTTAAATAAATAATATTTATCTCTGTAATGGTATAACAGAATTTTTCGTTCGGTATTCACCTATGTAAAGCACTCGCTTGAAGATACCAATTAACTTGTTTTGATAATTGGTTTAAACATGACTGCCATTTCAATAAAAATAACTCAAAATCAGTAAATGTTTATAAAAAAAAGTAGAAAGTAAATTTGTGTGCCCCGTTTAATTTGTAAGCGTCAAAACTATCGAACAAAAGGTAACGTAAAGCAGTGTCCAATAGTTAGATAGTTTCCATTTCCAAAGCAACAATGCGTAGGCAATAACTGATTTCCAAGACCAATTAAATACGTTGGACTCTGTTTTACCGACATCTTTTGTTTAATAGTTTTGACAATCAAAAATTAAACGGGGTATAAAAATTTACATTTGCATTTGTTTTATATATTTATTTAGAAAACAAAACTGGCTATATAAAGGTTACTCTTGGCTTTTTTTTTATATAAAAGTTGGTTTTTAAGTTATTCTCATTAAACATTTTAAACCGGCCGCCATTTTAAAACGAATTATGGAAATAAGTTGTTTATTTTTTTCAAACTATGTCTTTAGGCTACATCAGTAAGTACAGCACACAATTTTTACTCAATCGGTTAAACCATCGTGAAGGTAAATATTATTAAGTAAACAAATGACGACTTGACAGAAATCGTAGGATTTCAGGATCAATGATAATTGCAACTTTTACTATAAATGTTAGTCCACTTTTTTAAACACCCTGAATGTATTCTTTAGAGATATTTACTGTAATTGTATTTTAGGTTTTAACTGACTCAAATAGTTTTGACATTATGAGACAAATCTAAATTTTTTGAAATAAATAATCAAACCAAAGTACAATTAAATGTAAAGTTATTTGAAAACCTCATTCCTTTTTTTAAACAGAAGGATGTTCATGTCATTTTGATGTTCGTGTTTTACGAGTAACCCTTACGATTCTAAAATGAATTTACGATCGGTTCTGTGATAAACACCAATCAAAAACCATCCAAATAAAGATTTAAAACCACACATACAAATGTTCGCATCGTGACGAATGTTTAACTATAACAGAAAAATATCAGAAATTTAAAACACTGATCGTTACTTACAAATACTAGTGACAGGGAAAAGCTTCCAATTTAATGTTATATGATTTTGTATACGACATCGTAGCATGAGACCATTTTTTTATTATAGTCTTTATAAAAATATTTGTATAACTATGTTCGCTTTTGAATTGCTGATTATATAATATATGGATAGTGTTCGTAAAGTCCCTCTAACCCACCCCCCTCATTATTTTTGTTACTGAAAATAAGTTAACAAAACTTTGTATAATAAATCTTGTGTTGCATAACAAGAAAAAGTTTTTGACATATCTGACCCTCTATGTTTTTGGGAGGCTTAGGGGGCAAGGGGGGTTAAAAATTTCAAATATAAAGGTAAGTCATGTAATAAACAATTGGAAAGCTCATTAAAAGAGAAACAAAATGGCGCAAACTAGAGTGTAATATCTTACTTTGTTTCAAAGTTATGGACAATCAAAGTTCTGGAAAATAACATACAACCTATGTACTTATTTAGCCCAGTCATTCAGTGCAAAAATAAGCCCCGACCTGAGAAAAAATCGGGCCTAAAGAAAAATAGTTTTGAGCACTTTTTTACAGTGAAAATAACATATAAAAAAACTTTACATCCATAGATGTAAAATTAATTAATATATTCACGTGTGAATGTGTACTTTTTGATATTTTTGAAAATTAGCAGAAAACTAGTGCTTTTTCAGCGAAAATGCAAGAAACCAAAATTTTAGCTTATAAAAGTCTGAACAATTTTATTTTTTTTTTTATCTCTATGGCTGTTACCGATCACGAGATATTGTCATTTGAAGTTTAGTAAAGCGTGAATCGCCCTCGTTATTCTAGCAAAATATGATGTTCAATCATCAAATTACTCAAAATAAAAGCTTGGTGTAATAATTGTACCCTAAAAAGCAATAAATCTCTTTCCTGAAAGCAGTAAAATATTTTTTCATGATCTTTTTATTAATGAATGCAAGTGCATTTAAAAAAAGAATAAATGGAATAAATTCTGAAGGCTTTGACAGATGAGAATTTGAAAAGACTTTATTAAAAGATGTAAAATTAATTTTTTACATAACGGATTACCATTTCATAAAGTTAAATTACAATAATAATACACGCTTAACTGTCGGAACTACTAGCAGATCCAGGAATATCTTCCCAACGTCAGAATCATCTTTATCAATATCTCGACGTTCATTTTCAAGATCTTCATAACCTTCACTGTCACATTCACATTCTTCATCCTGTATCTTTCCTAAATTCGTGCAATTAGTGGATTCACAGAACGCAAACGGATGAGCACTTCAGCCCAGATTTTCTACAAGTACAAGACGATCTATTACACCCAGTTGTACAGTTGAAGAATAACATTTGTAACATTTCTTTAAGTGCAGGTGCTTTTAACATTTTGACTGGGGCCAGTATATCATGCATCTTCCAGCCCCAATTATCTGTCGGCAGATCATTAGACATCCATATCTAAACTTGAAAATAAACTCGATAAAATGCTGGGCAGCTGCATCATCAGTCGGCGGGAGATTTTCAAATTTAACGGGTTTTAAATCTTTTCTTTTATTACTTACTGCTTGCTTGAATTTAAGAAATCTCAATTTATTCACACATGTTATATTTTTAAGATAATTACACAAATTCAAGACATTTTTTCCATTTGTCTCGATAACCTTGTGCGTTTGATTTGGAAAAACGAACGTTTCCATGGCTTTTGTCAATTCAACATTTTTCTTGCGTTTTTTTATATTTCGGAATAAAATGTTTTTCCCCGTCCCAAAAAAGCACGATGTTGTATCACAACCACTTACAGCGTGTAAAAATAAAATAAATGTTTTACAATATTCATAATTATCGAAACTATGATTAGAGTAAATTTTCTGTTCCGAGTTTCCTTTGAATGGATTTAATAAAAAGATTTTTCAGTACCAGGAGTCAAAGCTGTCAATAAAACTAAAATATCGGTATCCACAGACACAATCACTGCCGTTAAATTTTTTATAGAAAGAGCAGGTCTAACCATTAATAAATCTGCGTCATCTTTTCCTTAAAGTTATAAACTTAAAATTTGTACATTTACTTCTTACAACATACATATAAAGAGTATCATAGATTGACATTTTGTCTCTTGCTGCTAAGGCGTAAAAATGTAGTAAAAATGTTGATTGTTATACTTTCCTTAAAGCTAGAGAATAAACCCTTAATAAATTAGGGAATTTAAAAATAAGAAACTACTGTGTTACACCCCAATTAAAAATAAATAAGACATTTTAGAATTTAATAGTAGAGCCTATTTATATAAAATAACCTATTTGCATTTGCTTCGACGGGAGTCACCGTGGGGGTTGGCGAGCGAGGCGAGCAGGGGGCGGAGCCCTCTAGTATACTATATAAAGAAACTTTAAACGTGATAATATCAAGTAATAATTTTGTTAATTTAGAAATACAATAGTATGTTGTGATATATCTTAAAATATTGGATTTTCAAATACTTCGGACAGAATATATCTGAGCAATGCGTCTCAAAATGAAAATAAACAGGTGTATTTATTAGTAGCTGATGTGTTACTGAAGAGATTCATTGATGGTTTATTCTCTGGGGAGCTCGAATAGGTGATATGAAAGGGTGCGCGCGCTCGGTAAGCTTCAAAATTTGGTGCCGCGGCCATGCAAACTTCGCGATTTTTTTTCGAGCCATTTTTATTAAAAAACCATAATACCATTTTCTATTGCAAATTTTCTCAACTTTTCTGTATAATTTTTTGTTTTTTCATATAATGAAAAATAAAAATAATATTGACCAAAAACCGAATTTTCAAAAAAATTTCAATTTTTTTTGACTTTTTCGACCTCTTTAGATGTAAAGTTTTTTTATTTTTGAAACTTTTACCTTAAATATCACAAATCTACAGACTTTGCTCAGGCCCGATTTTTTCTCGGGTCAAGGTCTTTTAATGACTGAACTAATTCCCAATATTAACAAATTAATAACCTGCTTTCATGCCATGATAACAATATAATTTTCCAGAACTTATATGTTTGCATTTGCTCCACCGTGGGTGTTGGGAGCAAAGCCCTATAGTTTATGTATAGAAAACTTTCCGCCCTTTCATCAATACGATGATATTTTCTATTGAATACATTGGAATACGACTCGTGGCAAAACAATTTTAAACTGAATTTTAGTCCGATACAAAATATATTCAACAGTTTATTTTATTACTTCAGAAGTTAAAACTGTGCAACACTCTGTAAATTAGTAAAACTTATATTTAATAATGTTATATAACCAAGTATATTTGTCAAAATAACAAATTAATTTCAACAAAAGCTCCACATCGTCGTCACTTTAGTCAAGACTGTTTTGTTCATTTAATCCAACACCTGGAGTAGCTAATGACGACTTTATCCTTACTCCGAATATGTAACAACGTCAACATCTAATAGTCTTCCTACAAACTGTACATTGTTGGAAACAGGTGTTATTTTACAGAATGCCAAGTAAAGGATTTAATAAGTAAAGTTTTTAATAATTTATTGTTAATATTTGTGCAATATTGTTTCTATGGACATTTGCCATAATTTATGAATAAAGAAAATAATACAGGAAGTTTCGGGGGTATAAATCAATACTGGCTATCACGCGAATAACTAAAGTTATACAAACAGAAACATAATATTATAGAACCAGGCTTCTACTTGCTAGCTAGCGTAAACATATAAAGTTAATCAAATTTGTTATGTGTTTGTGTTTGGTGACAGTGCTTTCTCTCATTTCACTTTGTATTTAATATTTAGTTTTTTTACATCTCAGCTCTTGTATTCTAGTTCTGGATTCCTTTTTCTTGTTCTTATTTTTATTTTTATTTTTAGGTTAGGTGTCCTTCTGGTTTATGTTTGCTGTTTAGTTTATATACCGGGTGTCCAAAAAAACCCTTTAACTCTGGAACAAGCGGAAATACATAAATGAGCTTCGGGATATCTTTATACGACAAAGGGAGATGAATTTTGGTTCAACCGACCATTTTATACCTTCGCCAAAATGGGGAGGTTGAGAGGGAAATTCAAAAATCTTAAATAAAAACACCCATCAAGTGATACCTCATTTTAAAGGGCTCGATAAATGAAGAAGAATGGCTGAAATTAGAGGTCTCTATCTTAATCTTATCGAACATGGAGGCCAGTTTAAATATTTTATTAACACAGATTTTTAATTAGGTACATTCGAATACCTTTCATTGGAAGTAAATCTAAAGACCATAATTCCAACTTTAGATTAAATGCTAAAAATCACTTGATGCCATTATCACTGGATTGTAATCAGTAGTTGTGTTTTCAACATAGAAGATCTGTTGACGTATTAACTGCTGTATCTAGAAACTGCAAGTTTATTCGTTCCTTTTAAGCTTATGTCAAATTGTGTAAATATTTGTTTAGTACTACATTTTGAATGACCCTCTGATTTTATTAAATAACACGCAAAGAACAATTATTCCTTTCCACTGTAACGTAATTAAAATTGTGTTAACATAGTACATTTAAAATTTAAAATGGCCGCCATTTTCGATAGGATTAAAGGCGCTCACACACTTGCGCGCTGCGCTGTGCGCGCGCATTGAATTCGTCATATTTGTACGGGGCGCACGCAGCGATCCAGTTTCTGTCGGTTTTTTCGACGAACACTTTGATGGTTCGCCGATCATATTTGGACGGGAGCGTGAAAGGTTTGTCGTTTTCAGCGCGCATGTGATTGTTATTATTCAAGATGCCGGGTACTCGGTTATTAAATAAAGATGGATTGCTCTGAAGCAAATTTAATTAAATTAATAGATTCATACAGAAACCACTCCATTCTTTGGGATCCTCAAAACAAGTTTCATTTTAATAAAAATATGAAAGCAGATGCTTGGCATGAAATATCAGCAGAGATGGATATTTCGGCAGACCTCTGTAAAAAAAATTACTTTACCCGTCCCTCAAATTTTTGTCGTTAGTACGGGGTGTTGGAGCATCACGATCCATCTCCTGTCGGTTTTTTCAACGAACCCTTTTTGTGTTCGAAGATCAGATTTAGACGTGTGTTTGAGAGGTGTGTAGTTTTTCGTGCGCACTGATTGTTGATTGCTTTGTGAGTTATGAAGTGGTCAGAAGAAAAAATAATTAAGTTAATCGATGCCTATCGGAAAACCCTCTTCTGTGGAATCCAATAATTTCTCATTATCATCAAAATCATTCCTCAGTTGCCTATTAGTTTTAAGAAACCCTTTTGTATATATTCAATATTTTATTTCTAGTCTGAATTCAGAAAATAAATTGAATTTCAATAAATAAATATGGCCAGCAGATTGTGAATTTTAAAATTCTTTAGTTTAGTAAAAATATTTATCATCAATTCTTTATTATTTCAAGGTATTCTTTATTTTAATGTATAGCTAGCCTGTACAACGATCTTAAAATTACATTATTTATAACAACCGAGGCTATTTTAACTTCAGGCCTATTTCACATTTGTTTAAATTAAAACCCTACTTTGAGGCCTATGATTACTACCAGCAATATAGCGAATAGAAAAAGATACGTATAATTTATTTACACTCCTGCGTTGAGTAAAATTGCAGTGCGGAAATAAGTGTCCTGTTTAGTAATGTGAAACCCAACCTTCTGCAGCAGGTTCTCAAAGTCAGAATGATCGGGGGTTTCTTTGGATCGCTGGAGGTTCGTTGAAATCAAAACTTTCAACGAGCCGCGAACGCGCGGCGCGCACACCGCGCATGTTGCACGGCGCGAGAGTGTATACGCACCTTTAGTATCAGGATTGTTTAGAGAATATGGTCACAACAATCGAAGAAATTAAAATTGGGTAGCTACCTCTCTATACAATAAAAAATAAATTGCACTAACTTCCTACAAACTATAAAGCTAAATTTGTGTTTAAATTATTTTTAAGTGATGTCGAAATCCATTTG